>FIZV01017371.1:0-10038 GCA_900050545.1 Trionymus perrisii | reverse complement strand
ATTTGAATTTTTCGATAATTTATGAAATTCCTTTAAACAAATTAAATGTTTTTTTTTTTTTTTTTTTTTTTTTTAAATGTTTCATGTATAAAAATATCAACGGCTATATACGTGCATAAGTATGTACTTTTCATTTAATTATGAATTTTATATATTTTTTAAATAGGTATTTAGAATTACATAATTTAAACAGATTCTATTATGATCCGTTACTGATTAATATACTTATCATTTATTTTTTTCTTTGTTTCAGGTGAGTCTAGAATTTTTATCAAATAAATTCTTCAATACGAAGACCAGTAAGTTACTTTTTATCCACTTAAGAAATAGACAAAATTATACATAAACGGATCAAATTTTTCATTTTGAAATCGAAGTCGTTCAATTTAGCTTCTACATAGATTACTTTATAATCGAACCACTTTTGCCATGCAGCTTTTGCTATCTCTTAAGTAAAACTCGACTGACCCTGATGCTGTAATCTTACAAACATTAAGATGAATTACGGTACATTAAAAACGTAGTCGATTCATTTATAAAGCGTAAGATTACCGTGGGATGGTTTGTGCTAATTCTGGGGGAAAATACGAAAGAAATGCACCAATGGCAACGATAAGATCGTAAAATTTTACTACGAGTGCTATTTCGAAAATTACATCGTGTTGTGAAGAATTTATGAGAGGGCAGCATTTCGAGTCGAATTTAAACGAATGAATTTAATCTGCATGGCTGTGGAAGGTGCGGCAGCGGCGGCAACGAGTTGTTAATTTTTTTTACAAAGATATAGGAAAAAAGTTAACAAAATAAAAAGGAACCATTATGCTCGTGTACTTTTTATATCCTTTTAATCTGTTAATCTTGTATACACCAAGTATCTCGTACGTATGTTTAGCGAGTTGTTTAGATAGACCAAAAAAAAAGCAAAGAAAAAAAGAATAGCCTTACGACTACGTTGCTTTTTAAATTTCTCGATAAAAGACTCGCCATTTTTATTTTCTTGCAGGGTGCGTTTGTTTTTTTTTTGCTGTGATTTAATTCAAAATTGCAAAGCTAACCATGGAGATTAGCTTGGCATAAAGGAGATCTTCTTTTTACACGTTGCGCGGTTCTTTTTATCAATTGAAGAAGCGCCAGATTTAACGGATTTAAAAGAACACGAACAGAAGCCAAGGGAGGGGGAAAATTTTGTCATCGAACGCGCCCTTGCCCGTTTTATAGGTTTTGGCGCGGTACGATATTTACTCATCAGTATTCAAGTTGGCCTACTGGCTTGCTCATATGTCAATTAAACTTTTCCACGCAGCAAAGTCGTATTGTTATACCTTGCTATACTTTTGAAGCTCTCGTTTAGGATTCGTCACGTGGCACGGTTTACCCGTTTCGTGCGTATAACTTTTGAACCATCAGATACTATGCCTTTACCTTAGTTGTAATTTGTTTTAAAATCGAAAAGTTGTTCTGTAGGTAATTTGATTTAGGTGTACACGTGTATGCGAGAAATTATCAATTTCGTGGAATTTTGACTCGCGTTGAAATGGTTGACAAAAGCGTACGCGGTGATGAGATTTCGTTGAGATGAACATGAGATTGTGACTCTTAGATATGGGAAGGAAGCGTTGATCAGATATGTTTGAGGTTTTCGCTTCGAACGGTGTACGGGTTTGCAGTCTTCATCGTCCCATTGTGGTACTGCGAGCAGGAAGAAGATTAGATTACGAGGTCATCAATCTTTTAAAAGCTTATGCGAAACAAATTACTTGAATTTCCCGTAAAAGTCGGATAAAAATTATTGATTGAAGTTTATCTCTGGGTAATTGAAGTGTGTCTCGTAATTAGGTTCATAGGTAGACGGTTGAGAAAAAAATCTTGGATACGAATCGCCGTGTTATAAAGTTTTTTTTCAGATAATTGAAATGAGAAAATGTTTTCGGATTTTTATATCCGATAGTTAATAGTTACTGTGGGGGGGGGGGGATTTAACGAGAAGATATAAATGTTTGAAACTTGTTTGTTCTATTCATGCTTGGTTTACCTAGCTGATAGAGAACGCCTGAAAACTAGCAGCCTAAAAAATTGGATATTTTTTTGCTTAGAGAGTTGTTTAATTTTGAAAGTACATACATAATTTTTGAGATGAAAAATTTTGAAAAATCATTAGCCATTTTTTGATATAGTTTTTTGGTGTTTCGAATATAGGCTAAGTAAATATATATTTTTAAAAATTATCAAAAAGTTGTAAATTGTTAAATTTCAATTCATTTTAAAAATGGGATCAATTTTTACAATTTTGCCGGATTAAAAAATAAAAATAAAAAATCAAGTTTTGCAATTTTCGTATTTTGGTCAATTCTAATGCTTAGGTAATTATAATTACCTAATTTGTTCTTTAAAGCTTAAAAATTTTTGAAACATTGCTCAAAATTAAAATTTGATAAAATTTGAAAACAGGTGGATTTTTATAATTTTGATTTATTTTTGAAATCGTACCAATTTTTGCATTGCACAAGATTTGGGAAAATTTTTAAGATTTGCCTAAGTTAATCTCTGATGTTAAATATTAATTTTTTTTCAAACTTCAAAAATTTTAAAATTGATAGAACTTAAAAATGTGACAATTTTTAAATATTTAAATATTTTTGAAATATACTATCAATTAAATTTTGTGGAGTTTTGAAAATTTAACCAAGTAGGTGTAATAATTAAGTATTTTAAATTCTGCAAAAAAAAAAAAAATTAAAAGAATAGTTTTCACAATTTTTAGTAGATTGGCTCAATTTTTTAAATTGATAAAATTTCTATTGTTTAAATTTTTTAAAGATGGAAATTTTAAAAATTTAATTTTAATTCATTTTTGAAATTTAATCAATTTTAAAAATTTTTTGAATAGGTATTTAAAAGAGTTCAAAAAAATAACTTTTGCAGTATCAAAATTCAAGTTTATGTAGTCGTAATTTTATAAGTAGATATACATTTATTCATTACTTAAGATCAAGATTTGAAGCTATAAAACATTTCATTCGATATGCTTTGCGTTTTAATTCGGTTTTTCTGTAACCGATTACCCTAAGAAAAATTTGGTTGGCACGTCACCAATAACAATAATTAATTGTAGAAACATTGACAACCGTTTACCGATATTCGAAAATTGACGATCAACTTTAAGAACTCAAAAAAGTAGTTTCTAATCTTTTTTCTTTTTGAAAATAATTTTTTTTTGGTTATTTTGTCATTCTTTTTGTCCTCTTGACTTTTAAAATTTTTCGCTTTAATTTCTCCAGCGAGTATCAAAAAAAAAAAATCAAGCAATTATTTATTTTTTTAAATGAATTTTCTAATGATTTTTTTCAAAAATAAATTATAAACATTTGAAGAAAAAAATAGAAAATTCACTGTTTTAGGCAAAGGGTTTTCAGTTCATTAATTTTTCTCATAATTCATTTTTTCACGTTGAGCAATTGTTAAGTTTTTCAGAAGAAAAGTAAATTATAAAATTCTATTTTTTCAATTTTTTTGTTAAGAATCCTTTATTTTTCATAAGTTGGATTTTTTTAAATTTAAAAATTAATTATTTGAACCTAGACCAACCTAATTTTTATCGATTCAAAAATTCAAAAAAAAAATTCATCCTTTTGAAAATTTTTTACATAATTATATTCTCTCCGGTGTCATCAATTCGGATATCGAATTTTGAATAGTCAACAGAAGAGATGCGAAGTGTTAGGTTTTGTGCGCACAGTGAAGAGAAACACTAAAGGGAGTTCCACAGAAGAGCCTACACATTATCGAAAATTTCGCTGGGAAAAGTTTATCTACCAGGTTTTCGGCGAGTTGTAATTTTTTTCGTCGTCCTTTTGTCTCACTGCTTGGGCAGGTTCTATTCTCTATCTTAGTAAATCTTACTTTGAAATGAAGTTAGTATTTTGCACGCGAGTTTAAGGAGGAGCGCAGGAGGCAATAGGGACCTTTGGTGGAGTTGCGGTGGCGCTGAAACTAAAAAGCTGGCAAACTTGTCAAGACTGACTGAACTATTAGCATAGATGGTCTCTTTGGTACGTAAATTGTTGTTGTTGCCGTCAACGTAGTGTACGAATAATGACGCTCGGCTTAGTACGAGGAAATTCAGATTGGTTAGCTGTTGAGAGTTGATAATGTAAAGATGGATGGATAATTCGATAGTAAAATAGGGAAAAAATCGTTGAATACAATACAGTAACGCAATTTTTGCTTTTGATTTCAAGTTTTTCAAAAAATTGGCAAAGTAGAGTTATTTCAATTTTTTTCGCAAAAAATTTGAAGTTTTGATTTTTGAAATGAAAAGCATGCAGTTCTCAAAAAAAATCTTTGAATTTTGATGGTGTCATTTTGAGGGGAAAAAATGGTAGATCTTTTGGAAAACGAGAAAGTGAAACATCAAAATTGGAGAAAAATACGATTTTTGCTTTATGACCCGCTTCAAAATAATTTTGCAACTTGTGAGGCTCTTTTTTAATTTCTTTCATTCAGGAGGTCTACTACCTAGTCAATTAATTGATGGGAGGATTTTTCAAAATTCCTGTTTCACCTCGACAACTGTTCAACTTTCTCATAATTGTTATCGTCGTATTTCAGTCAATTGCATAAAAACCAGTTCCCGTTCATTCGCCCGAATCCAATATCCCGAACGGACATTTCCCCGAACAGTTATTTCCCGGAATATCCAATTCCCCGAATCTCACTCTCCCAAATCCCATTTCCCCGAATTTACAAAAGTCCCCGAAATTCACAAAATTTGGGAAATTTGTTTATTTTAATATTAGAAATCGATATTATATGACATAGTACGAAGAAAACCTAGTTCATCGTTTGCGTCGACGTACTCTTGGTACTGCCAGGCGATGCCTGCAATGCGCTGTTGAAGAACACTCCATTGCTTTTTAGGCGCTACTTTTACTTGACGACCCATGCTAAGTTCACTAACAGCTACCTCCGTGTCACCCTGTTCTTAGGTGGAATCTGTTATGCCACCCCTCGCTGGCATTGTTTGTTTTTGCAGTGTTGTTAATCGCAGATTCGTGGTGATTCCAAATGCTGGGCTGGTACCGAGGAGGAACTGCTCATCGTCGCCCTCTTGCGGCAATACCACGCACGTAATATTCTTCGAAATAGTTGAATATAGGTAGCAGTTCATCTGGAGCTTCATCCCTCAACAAATCGAAGACTCGTCAAACATCGATGACTGGGACATATGCTAAGGCAACCATCATATGTGCGTACTGCTTTATCGAACGGTCATCGGGATTGTTATAAGGTCCCTGTAAGCCCTCGGCTTGAATCTTCCGGTACACACTTTGGGACAGGTGAAAAAAGCAGCATGTGACTGGAATTTCGGGAACACTGTAGTGCAGGCATTGATAATAGCATTTTCAAAATCACACATAATTCGTTCGGGCGTGCATTCATTTACCCTGTATTTATTCACTGCATTTTTAATTGCAAGTAGAACTGCTGCATACTGCTGCGTTTGTTTCCCCGAGAGGAACGCTTACACAAAAGGAAGTGGGACTCCGTCTCCTTCAGTGTAGTCATCTTCCTCACTACCATGCCGCCGCACCGGATTCCTTCGACGGATACCAAGGACAGTAAAAACTTGAGTAAAAATGTTAGGAGAAACCTTGAAGGTACCGTCAAGAAACCAGACTCTACTTTGACAAAGGAGTTCAATATTTTGTCGTGTGGCGAAAACCAAAACGTGACCTTGCAGCTGGGACCCTTTCGAATCATATAGCAGGAAGTTTTCGCCGATTAACGTATTTCGATATATCTCCGGTAGGTCGTTTAAATCCTCGAGTGATTTCGGATTCGGTGGTAAATTTGCTCGTCTCTGCCGTCGTATCGTCTGCCTGAGGGCCTCCCTTTCGGGGAGCTGGCTCAGTACTGCTGAAGGTATCGCTGCCAATTCGGCTCGTAGTAGTTGAGCTGGCCTCCGTTCAGGGTGCTCACTGGCCTTACGTTTGATGCCTGCAACCACCATCTCAGCATCGCACTCCTCCCTATTTGGAGGGTGCTCATGCTTGGATTCATCCGGACCTTTGTATACAATGATGACTCCTCCTGGCGCAGGTGCATTATTGTTTACTTCGGACTCGCCGGCAGTCCCAGTAAATTCGATCGTTTTTCTGTCGTGATTTCACGTAGATGTGCCCATCTATTATTAATTTCTTGTTCTCTATCTTCGCCATATTCACGTTTAAACGTGATGGCTGCAACGACTGCCCGTACATAAGTACATAAAATACGAACTGCTAGACAATATTTATACGAATTCGGGGAAAAAAACTATTCGGGACATAGTCGTTCGGGTAATTTAAATTCGGGGGATTGGATTCGGGGAAGTGGCTGTTCGAGGAAATAACTGTTCGGGGAAATGTCCGGTCGGGATAATGGATTCGGGGGATTGAACCAGAATCTTTTGTAACAGGTTCAGTGGTTTACAAACATTTCATAAAAAATTTCTCATATGTAGAAAAAAGTTTTTAAAAAAATTATCGAACTTAGGAAAAATAATCGTGTAGGTAACTGCAAAAAGTGATCTCACAGTTTCGATCTTAACATCACTTGGAAAATGATCTAGCTTAGTGGTTCTCAATTATTTTGGCTCATGTACCCTGTTTTTGGAAACAATGTTTCTCGCATACACCCAGGATTTCGTACGTTATTGCACATTAACTTATTGATCGAATAATATTATGAATTATGGAAACGATACCGTCACGTACAATCTAAGACGTCCACGCATACCCTTCAGGGGTACACTACCACCATTTGGGAAATCCTCATCTATCTCGTTTTTGTTTCGAACCCAACAAATGGCGTAAAAAAATTCCATCCTCATTTTAGGACACCCTGTCCTTCGCAAAAGTATAAAAACTCAATTATACACTTCCTTGGAAAGAAATAGACGACCACGAGTACGAGCTATTAGTCTCTTGGCTTCTTCTAATAGGAAAATAATGTACGAACATCTACGTAATACCACCGGTAGAACCTATTTCCCACGATATAAAATAAACAAAACGTGCACCAAGCAAGCCTTTCACTACTCAAACATTTTAATTCACTATAAATTTATTAATATAAGCCAAATTGAAAAATCGTCAATTTTTTTCGTCACTTTGCGTCGAACCATCGAATCATTTCCACAATTACGAGTACCAAAACGCTGTACGCTAATCCTACATTCAAGATACTCGCTGAATTTCCCGTTAAATCCCGCCTCGCCGCGTAATTGACCAAATAAACCTACTTTTTCCGGTATTGTCGTCCCGGTCGCGTAGTTCTCAGCTTGCTTTGATAATTGATCTTATATGTATTACATTTATTGCCATTTTTATACGAGTACGCGTCTTAGAAAGTCGAAAAAATCACTTCTGTGATCCTGAATCGATATGAGATGCCCTCTTCTTCTTTGGCAAAAACGCATCTACGTATACGTAGGTCTAGGTACTTGTGCGTGAAAATTTTAAATTTAAAATGGGTTGTTAGTTTCAAGGTCATCGTGAAATTATCCGTTTCACTATGGTCAAAGAGGAAACGAACGCGTGCTCGAATGCTTATTACACATTCACGTTACGTATAGCGCGTACCGTGGTGTATCTGGCCAGTGAATTATTTCCGTTCTATTCTTTATAATTAGGACTAAGTAAATACCGGGTGGGCATATTTTAAATATAGATTCGAACGATGCATAGGGCAATATGTACATATTATTTCAAGTGCGATTGCATTCTGGGTCAACGTTGTTCTTCGCGTCTATATGGCACGCTTAAGCGAATTTTACGCCCCTGCAATCCGCCGCGCTGTGCCGTATCGTGCATGTCGTGTCAAACTCGATGAAAACGAGAGGTAGCACTACATATCATCGCATCAAGTATGTTCAGTTTTCAAGTTCAATTCTACACGCGGTGGCGGGTTGGTAAGTTGCTAAGGTGGATAGGTGATCGCTTTTTGTTGACATTTCCACGCGACCGAGGTATTCGGGGTTGAGTAACTTGAAAATGATACTCAGCAGCGATGAAATACTCTTGGATTTGAAATCAGCATCATCGAAAACCTAGAAATCGATACCCATGACGACTTATTATCATATTTTTGCAGCAGCCCCCTCGTGGACCCTTTGAGGGGTTGAATCGAACAATGTACGAGAAAATAAATAATTATGGATGTAAAACATTCTGAAATTTAATAAAACTAACATTATTATGTAGGTTTTGACTTATTTTACGAAAAAAAATGTATAGTAAAATTTTAGGGAGGGGATGAAGGGGAAATGGGGGTAAAATACGATAAAATGATAAAAAATCGTCATGTATGTCGTTTTCTAGGTTTCGAAGGATGTCTAGATCAAAATTAAAGGTATTTTTAAGGCAGCTCTCTCAAAAGTTCATTTACAACCCTTTTTTTCCATTTTTCTTTGCAAAAGGGTCCATAATTTTTCACTCCAACTATTTTTGAAGTTAAATCTGGCAACATACCTATGTACAATCATTAAACAAAATTGTTTCGAAAATCTTATAAAATTAATTTCCGAATTGTTATTTCCTTCGCATGATAAGATTGATAAATTTCGATTAAATCAACTTTTTTCAAGAAAAAAAGGACATATTTTTCTTCGCAAAAGCAATTAAATCATTTTTTTCTGAATTTCCTTCATAATTTAACAGGGAAATTTCATTATTGTATCGAAGAATGTGTTTCCTTCTTCTTCTTCTTCTTCTTCTTCTTCTTAAAAATATTTTCGGCGATTTTTTGGAAGAATTCACAAATAAAAATTGTTTGGTAGGAGGATTTTAAATGAGAAAATTTTTTTTTTAAAAAAAAAGTTTTTTAAAGAATTATTTTTCCATAATTATTTCAAAAGCGAATTTACAAAAAAAAAAAAAATTGATTTTTTGAGATTTTGTCTAAGAAAACTTTTCAAAGAGAAAATTAAATTCTCATAATGAATTTTTATGTAAAATTTTTGGAGAGAATTTTTTCAAATGAAATTTTGCAAGATTAAAAATAAAAAGTTTTAACAAAAAAATTAAGTTAAGAAAAGTGTGTAAAAAAATCTACGAACTTTTCAGCAGACCTATCTGAGTTTCCAATTCACATCAGAAATTTTCAGGAAGAATTTTCTTAAATTTCTGTATTTTAAAAGAAAGTTTTGGAAAAATCTAAAGAAAAGTGTAAGATTTAAGGAAAATACGTGGCCTGCCACAAGGAAATCCCCCCAAAAAAATTACAGCAGAGACAAATACAATCGTTGTTCTTTTTATAAAAAAAGCTGGGGAGGATTCTTTCATGGCAGATACCAGAATCTAGAGTCTCTAATCTACGTTTTCACCTTGAAAAAATCCTCTACCCACGAATTTTTATGAATAAAAACAACACTTATATTTTGTCTGCGCTGTAAATTTTTTTTCCCGTTCTGAGGGGAGGAGGGGGTTCATGTTGCAGGTCACATATGAATTTTTCAATGAATCTCTGTGACATTTTTTCAAAGGAAATTTTTAATAAGAAAAAAATTACAATACTCATCAAAAATTTGAAAATAATTTTTTCCAGGATTTTGAAAGAAGTTTTGAAAAAAACACGACAATTTTTTTAAATAAAAATATTTAAATTTTCGTCAGGAATTTTTATGCGGAATGTTATTAAAAATAATTTTTTCTCATATTTTGAAAAGAAGTTTAAAGAAAAAAATCAGAAGAAAAAATCATGTGAAATTGAAAAAAAAGTTATAAAAATAGAAATTTTTTTCAAAAAAATCTACGAATGTACCAATAGATTTTTTTCAAAATTTTATGAAACAATTTCAATTTTATCAGAAATTTTCACGGAGGGATTTATTTTTTTTTAAGGAAACTTTCAAGAAATAATTTGAAGAAAAACTCGGGCTTAGGAAAAAATTTCATGAGAATTTTTTTCAAAAAAAAAATCCATGAATTTTGAACTTTTTAAAATAAAATTTCGAAAGAAAATTATCAAAAAAAAAAAATTTTTTGACATTTTTTCTAA
>FIZV01017250.1:0-13855 GCA_900050545.1 Trionymus perrisii | reverse complement strand
CCTTCATAGCCTCAGCAGTGTGTTGTGCAACAACATTTTCATTATTTATTTAAAAAAGAATTGAAAATCAATCAAGAAAAATTTTTCACTGCATATGAGTAGTGTGTTAAATTTTACATTCATATTTCATTTTTCTTTTGAAATATACTTCTTATAAAATTGATGATGAATATACTTATTTTTGCCTAAAATCTTTGAAAACTTTGGGTTGATGGAACAAAAATTTTGAAATTTAAAAAAAAAATAAAAAGTTTTTAAGGTAACCTACAAATATTATATATATTTTTGGAAGAGTAAAGTTCGAGCTTTTCAACAGTTCAGGACCCACCCCCTAACTTAATTATTATTTTCAAAGTTATGATTTTTTTAAATTGAAAAAACGAAAAAATTAATTTTTTCACATGAATTTTCCGGAAATAAAACGCTAATAACTTTTCAACCAATAGAGATAGAGGGTCGAGGTTTGCGCCATTGGAAAGCTCACACTTTTTTCATCCAGAAACAGTAATAAAAATGATGTGTTAATAGGAAAAAATTTCTTGATTTTTTTGAAAAAACCGAAAAAATCAATCACTTTTGAAAACGTTTTTTCAAATATTTTGGCCCGTAGAGCTCCCCTGCCCACCTAGCAAGGGGATCAATCACATGAAAATTTTTGAGACAAAATTTGCTATCCATCGTCGCAGATTGCAACTTCATACCTATCATGATAATCGAGTGACGCAAGTTCGAAAATGTCGAACAAAATCAAAAACGAAAATTGTTCCCAAGTCCTTAACTTTGACTCGGCTGCCTAGAGGGTAGGCAACCCATCATACTCACAATGTGTTGCAGAGTTACGGGTTGGAAGGCCTTACTTCTATCGCGGGACACCCTGTAGATATTATGTATATGGTTCTAAAGTATACTATTTGAATAGAATGAAAATTTTTGAAGAGAATTTCTTATACGGAGATCTAAAGTATTTTTTTTTTGCTTTGAAAAAGATTTTTTAATTTTTTTTTAATTTATTGTAGAGAATTACCTATTTAAAATTAAAAAAAAAAAAAAAATCGCTCTGAAAGATCACATTATTTTTGTTTTGAAAATAAAAAATTGTGGTGTAAGTTGTAATGACAATATTTTTTTTTTTCTAGAAAATTTTTAAGGTTTTATTTCTATAATTTTTTTCCAATGAATCTAAAATATAGTTCTAGTAAACTGTATTCAAAAAATCATTTAGTTTTAACCATAAAGGACCATTTTCTCAAAGTAATTTCCGTTCAAAATAAAAAGTTTTGAATCAATTTGCAGAAATTAGATCTGTCTCATTGTCTTTAAATTATAGAATCGCGTGAAAATTTATGAATTTTCATGTATTGGTGTTGATATGAGTATAATATGTTTATTCTTGGTGTTTGATCGGTGACTTGGATTGATTTTCAAGATTGGATGATAACGACCACGATTGTGCTTCGCCTGATCCGTATAAACTAAAGGTGATCGTGCCGAACAACAGAATTCCCGCCGTTAGAAAAAAACACCGATTCCATTCATCCACAGTCTGCAGAAGAAATACAAAAATGTGGACGTATTTTTAAGCAGGATCGAATTGAAAATTCGATTAAGAAAGAATCAACCTACGTGACCCGTGGTCATGAAGCCCGTCACCATTTGCATTGCAGCTATACCAGCAGAAAGCCAAAAAAGCGATAAACCTGACAGGAGTCCTGTATGATTTGGGGCCACATCGAGTGAGACCAGGCTACGTTTTAAATCAGACAAATGCTTGAGCAATTATTTGCAAATCTGGTTTTCAGGAACTCAGTCTCTTTAAGGATTAAACTCACTCTATGATTATGGCCACAAATAAATGGAAAGCTCGAATTAGAACGAAAAGAAATATCATCGCGATCAGATTTCCAACTCCGACAAACGTGAGAGCTACGAATGAAATCATTTGGATTGCGAACATGGTACCCAATAATGTTTTGTACATCTGCGAAGAAACCAATCAAATGTAAAATGTTTTTACAGCATGTGCGGAGTTTTGAGCTCAGAGAGCCTTTCTTACTCGAGTAGGTTGAAC
This sequence comes from Trionymus perrisii, assembly GCA_900050545.1. NCBI lineage: Eukaryota > Metazoa > Arthropoda > Insecta > Hemiptera > Pseudococcidae > Trionymus > Trionymus perrisii. The sequence continues at coordinate 11,787 of FIZV01017250.1, read as the reverse complement.
ATCGGTATGGTTTTTCCAGAAGTCCAGCATTGCTCCGGCGAATAAAGAAACCACAATGAGAGCGATGTTTGGAATAGAAGAAATGAACGCCACTTCCTTTGTATCTTTATTTGTAATGTCTGTGCAAAATCGTCAGCCAATGATGTAGCTTGTCAATTAACTGTGCATATAATTCTACGCTACGTACGAGTTGAACCATGATAGAATAATCAAACGGGATTGAAAACTTGAGAAGCAAAAAATCGAAGTATGCTCTCTTCTGATTAGCTAAAAAAACTAATAGATGAAGTTCAGATGAATTCAGATAATTCAATATGAAATGTTGAGTAATACTCAATAATGTGAATCAAAAAGTTTAGTTCCAACATTTTTATTATTACCCCTTAGTTTCTGTTTAAAGTAATTGTACTTGGTTCAATGATACAGAAAATTGAGGAAACGGGCCCAAAAAATTTAACCTCTTTGGAAACAGGGGCGTGGCTTTTTTCTTTAGATTTTCTATTCCTATCAGTGGCGAATCTGAGAAGAAAAATGTAGGGACGTTTTTAAAAATTCAAATGTTAGAATTTCTAAAAGTTCAAAAGAATTTTTTTCACATTTTCGAAAAATTGTCAAATTTCTAAAAATTGATAAATTTTCCTAAATTGTCAAATTTCTATTGATTCAATAATTTTACTAAATTTTAAATTTTCAGAATATGTAAAATTTCTCAAAATCGTTGAATTTTATTAAATTCTCTAATTCACAAAAATTATGGATTTTTAAAAAATTGCAGATTTTTTATAATCATCCCCTTTCAATGTAAAATTTCTAAAAATTGAAAATTTATCCAAAATTGCCAAATTTTTAATGATTCAATAATTTCCGAAATTGTAAATTTTCAAAAAAATGTCAAATTTTTCAAAATCGTTGAATTTTATTAAATTCTCTAATTCACAAAAATTATGGATTTTTTTAATAATAATAATTGTAGAATTTTCAGATTCATCACTTTTTCAAAAATATTGTCAAATTTCTAAAAATTATTGAATTTCTAAAAATTAAATTTTTTTCCAAAATTGCCAAATTTTTAATGATTTAATAATTTTCCGAAATTGGAAATTATCAAAAAATGCAAAATTTCCTAAAATCGTTTAATTTAATCAAATTCTTTGATTCACATAAGTTATTGATTTTTCAAAAGTCATTAACTTTTCAAAAATTGTCAGTTTTTAATGATACAACAATTTTTCGAAATGGTAAATTTTCAAAAATTGCAATTTTTCACCAATGCATAAACTGTAAAATGTTTTAAAAGGAATATTTTAAACCCATCAAATACGCCACTGATTTCTGTATGAATGGGGGTTTTCAATCCATTTGAATTACTCGTATACACGTAATTATGAGTTGCTCCTACCTTTTATAAAAAAGGAAAGACTGGTCATCAACGTGGTAGATACACAAGCTACTACAAACTTCAGTGAAAAAATTGCCCAGATAGGAGTCGATGTAAGTATATCTTTGTATGGATTTTTAACGGCCTTTGAAGAGAAAACAAAGATTCAGATTTATTCCAAAAATTCCACAGGTATTTCAAATCTTCATCGGTTACTTTTCTTGGCTTTGAGGTGGTGTCAGTCTCTCGCAGAATGTAAGAAAGTTCTCCACGTGAAATCCATTTGTCCTCTGATGGATGGTTTCGCACCAGGAGCAAGCAAATCAAAGACAGCATCGAACTTGCGATACCTACGATGTAAAATACCATCGACCATCCCCATTGAGATACGATAATGGCACATATCGGATGTACAATGGAGGCCCCGATGATAAATCCATTTATTATGATCGAAGTCACGGTAGCTCTTTCACTCTTCGGTATCCAGTTTGAAATCACCTCTGCGAAGCTGGCCATAGTAAAGCTCTGAAGGAAGATCGTTCGAGTACATCAGAGAATGAACGCTGTGTTGGTGAGAAAATACTTACGTGGAATACTCCAGTGAAAAAACGACAGACCAGAAATAGGTAAAAATGATGCCTGAGTGCGAAGACATGAAGAAGAATCGCGATACTACCACCTAGCATCGATACAGCCCAGCAGGTCGATCCTCCAAGTACAGAAATCAATGATCCGGTTAAAAATGAAAGCAGTTTGCCGTATGAGAAAGCGCTGATCACTGAAGCTATCGTTTTAGTATCCCAAGGAAATTCTGGTAACTGTAAAGGTAACGTTCAAACATTGATTTCCATTCGAGTTGTGATTAGGATGATTCCAATGGTTACCAACTTGCTCGATCTCTGTAGCATTGGCGCTTTTTATCGATTTGCTTGATGTCATCTCAATAATTGTCATGTTGATGTTGAATTTCTGTAACGCGAGGCTTACATTGGATAAAAATAACAGGTCTATTACTAAAAAACGTCTGGAAAGTAGTAAATGTGGTTTGGTGAGATTATCTTGAATTTCCTGAGATGCGCTGGAAACACCTTGCGCATCGGGTTCCATCGCGTGTTTATTTTTCATTCTGAAATAATAATTCAATGGTAACTTTTTTAAAGCCTTGGTTAATCAAGATGAAAGAATACACTGATTTAAAGTTTCCCTGAATCGGTACTCTTGTACAAGAATGAACAAGAAAACGGGGAGGCAGATAAGGAATTAATAAATTATGTTAAACTCGTGTCCAATGTTTATATTAATTGCTCTAGATAAAACTCTAATCATGAACTCCTGTTTCTGGTATTTATTTTATTATATTGTTGCATGATTACACCTAAATTAAATATAAATTAGATGAAATTTCTTAGAAGCGAATGCTATCTAATTTCGTCATGTGAACTAGAAAATTGAGCAACACCATAAAATATGTGGCTACAGTGAATTTTCCCAAAGTATCATTTTCTAAAAAGTAAGTGGGTAAATAAATAAATACCAGGGTGTGAATTGCGAGAATTTTTCCCAAAGAATATTTACACGAAGTTGTATTCCATAAAAACTCAGGCTCGAAAGAAATTTTCATTTATTCCAAGATTTTTTTTTTTGGTGAAAATTTAACGTAGAATTTTCTTCTGAAATTCAAGAAAAATTTTTCTGGGAATTGAATTTTTTCACTAAATTTTTTTTCTATAAATTTTGTTCCGAATCTATTCTTTTCTGAAAAGAGAAAAATTGTGGTGCAAGTTGTAATGACAATTATTATTTTTTAGAAAATTTTTAGGGTTTTATTTCAAATAATTTTTTTTCCAGTGAATGTTGATAACAGTATAATATGTCTATTTTTCGTGTTTAATCGGCGACTTGGATAGATTTTCGAGATTCGATGACAACGACCACGATTGTGCTTCGCTGGATCCGTATAAACTAAAGGTGATGGTACCAAACAACAGAACTCCCGCCGCCAGGAGAAAGCATTGATTCCATTCATTCAAAGTCTGCAGAAGAAATACAGAAATGTGAATCTTTTTAAGCAGGATTGAGTTGGAAATTCAATCAAGAAGGAGTCAACTTACGTGACCCGTGGTCATAAACCCCTGCACGGTTTGTGTCGCAATTGTACCAAAAGAAAACCAAAATAACGATAAACCGGACACCAGTCCAGTATGATTCGGAGCCATGTTGAGCGTGACAAGTCTATGTTTCACATCAGACAAACGCTTGAGAATTTTTTTTACAAATCAAGTTTTCAGGGATTTAGTCTCTGTAAAGATTAAACTCACTCCATGATTATGTACACAAATGACTGCAAACCACGAATTAGAGCGAAAAGAACTATCGTCATGATGAGATCGCCAACTCCGACAAACGTCAAAGCTACGAATGAAATCATCTGGATTATAAACACAGTGCCCAATAATGTTTTATGCATCTACGAAGAAACGAAACAAAAGCAAAATATTTTTACGCTTTGTGTGGAGTATTGATCGCATAGAGATTTTCTTACTCGAGTAGGTTGAACATTGGTATGGTTTTTCCAAAAGTCTAATATTGCTCCGGAGAATAAAGAAACCACAACGAGAGCGATGTTTGGAATAGAAGAAATGAACGCTACATCCTTTGTATCCTTATTTGTCACGTCTGCACAAAGTCGTCAACCAATGATGTAGTTTATCGATTTAACGTACATTTAATTCTGCGCTAAGTAACATACGTACATACATTACAGTGCCACTTTTTCAAAGGGTTGAGGGGTGTTTTATGAAATGAATTGAAAAATCAATCTTTTGAAGAACTACCACTTTTAAAAATTTATTTAAAATTCAGAATAGGTAGATTTTTTCGCATTTAAAAAAATTATTGAATTGTCAAAGCAAAATTTTCAAAAATTATAAAAATTTCCCAAACTCGTTGAATTTTCTAAAATTATCTACCTAATTCACAAAAATTGGTGATTTTTCAAAAATTGCAAAATTTTCAAAAATTATTACCTTTTTAAAAATTTTGAATTTTTAAAAATAACTTTCGAAAATTGTCGAATTTTACAAAACGTCACTTGCCTTTGGCTCGCTCCGTCCAAAATTGCCAAATTTTACAAAATTCACAAATTCTCAAACATTTACAAATTTTTCAAAATTGTTAACTTTTTAAAAATTTACAAATATTCTCAAATTGTCAAATTTTCCAAAATTGTAAAATTTTTAAAAATTGCCAAATTTTACAAATCGACAAAATTCTCAAAAATTAACAAATTTTCAAACATTTACAAATTTTCCAGAATTGGCAACTTTTTAAAAATTTACAAATATTCCCAAATTAACAAATTTTTCAAAAATAACAAATTTTTCAAAATTGACAAATTTTGACAAATTTTACAAATTTACAAATTTTACAAATTGACAAATTCTCAAAAATTAACAAATGTTTAAAACTGACAAATTTTCTAAAATTGACAAATTTTCGAACATTTACAAATTTTTTAGAATTGCCAACTTTTAAAAAATTTACAAATATTCTCAAATTACCAAATTTTTCAAAATTTACAATGCCAATGCCAGATTTTCCAACATTGTAAAATTTTACAAATTGGCAAATTTTCTAAAATTAACAAATTTTCCAAAATTGGCAACTTTTAAATAATTTACAAATATTTCCAAATTGTAAAATTTTCTAAAATTGCCAAATTTTACAAATTGACAAATTCTCAAAAATTAACAAAATTTCTAAAATTGACAAATTTTTAAACAGTTACAAATTTTCCAGAATTGGCAACTTTTTAAAAATTGACAAATATTCCCAAATCGACAAATTTTTCAAAATTGGCAAATTTTTTAAAATTGACAAATTTTTTACAATTGACAAATTTTTCAAGATTAGCAATTTTTTCTAAATTGACAATTTTGCAAATATTTACAAATTTTTAACTGCCAAATTTTTTAAAATTGACAAATTTTCCAAAACTGATACATTTTCCAAAATTGATACATTTTCCAAAATTGATTAGTTAGAAAATTTTTAATGATCCAAAAATTTTCCGATTTTTTTTTTCTTAATTTCTAATTTTTCAAGTTTCTAAACGTTCAAAATTTTCAACTTTTCCTAAAAATTTCTGTTCATAAATTATAACTAACAAAATTAATCACATGCGAAAATTCAACCCATGGAGCATGAAAGTCTGAATCAACGCGCAAAATCTTTTTAACATCTTGCACAATTTTTGAACCACTTTTACAAGGTTTCAAATTTTTATTTTTTATTACCACTTCATAAAAATCTGATTTCTTTGAAAATTTGGAGGGAAGTCGGACTTCCATGACTTCCCCATCAACTACGCCACTGCCTTGGGCAAACTCGAAAATCAATCGCTAATTTCATACAAGATTTGAAAATTTTTCGAGACCGTTTTTTTAAATACAATTAAAAAGTATTCGAAATAAATTTAGAAAAAAAAAATCAAGTAAAATTTCAAGAGTTGTTCCATGATGAAATTTTGAAAAAAATTGTTCTTGAATAAATCGAACAACAATGCCTCATAAAAATTTCAATTTTGAACAAAATTTTGAAAAATTGTTTTCAAAGAAATATGGTTTTTGAAAAAATGGAGGGAAAGATTCGTTTGAATAGAATTTAAAAAAATTTAATTCTGTACCAAATTTGGAAAAATAATCAACATTGAATAGTATTTTGAAGTAGCTTCATTACAAAATTTGAAAAAGAAAATGTTCTCGAGTAATATTTTTGAAAATTTCATTTTGAACTATTCCTCATAAAAACTTTAATTTTGAATAAAATCTCAAAAAATTATTTTCCAACAAAATCAAAAAAAAAAAAAAATGGGTCTAAAAATTCGTTTGGACAAAAATTTGAAAATTGTTTAGTTTCACAAAATGACGTTTGAACATAACTTCATTACTAAATTTTAAACAAATTGTTCTTCGGCAAAATTTTTAGAAATTTAATTTTGAATTACCCTAATAAATGAATAGAATTTTGAAAAATCGTTTTTAAACAAAATAAAAATAAATAAAAAAAATAAAGGACAAAATGACGGTTGAAAAAAATTTGAAAAAAGTTGATTTTGAGTCAAGTTTGAAAAAAAAGTCGTTGAACCGTACTTTACAAAAAAAAAATTAAAAATTGCTTCATCAAAATTTTTCAATTTATTTTTAAAAAATTATACGGTACAAAACTGAAAAAAAAATTGTAATCGAACACAGTTTTTAAAAATTTTATTTGGAAGAAAATTGAGAAGAAAAAAATTATTATTGAAGAAATTTTATGAAAAAAGATGAAGAACAAAATTAAGAATATCCACAAACAAAATTTTGAAAAATGTTTCAGCGCTTGAAAAAAAAATTGAAAATTTGTTTCTTAAATAAAATTTAGGAATAATTGTTTCCGAAAAAGAAAAAAAAATTCTCAGTACAACATTTTGAAAGTTCCAAATAAGGCTTTGCTCAATTACAAAAAAAAAAAAAAAATGTTGAGTAAAGTTTTCAGAAATTCAACTTTGAACAAAAAAATAAGAACAATGGTTTTCAAATAAAATATTGAAAAAATTGTAATTTTAATCTTTATAATAATTCCAATCATGGACAAAACTGAAAGTTAAAGTTGAAAAAAATCAAAAAAATCTGAAAAATCAACTTTTTGAATAAAATTTAATTGATTACTTAATTACAAAATTAAAATGTTAGTTTTTGAACGAAATTATGAAAAATTCTAATTTTAACAAAAAAATTGGGTTTTAAACAAAATTTTACAAATTTCTACATTTCGAAAATTTTGGAAACAATTGTTTTCAAAGAAATGAGAAATGCTTAACCACAAAATTGAAAAAAAAGAAACTGTTACTGGACAAAGTCCAGAAAAAAAAGTAATTTTGGATGAAATTGAAGTGAAAAAATATTGTTAAACAATTTGTACGAAAAAGGTTTACCTACTTACGAGCAAAATCAAAGAAACTCCATTTCAAACAAAATTTTAGAAAACGGTTTAAAATTTCAAAAATTGGTTCATTACAAATTTTTTCAAAAATCAACTATTTTTATAACCGAGCAATATGTATGAAAAAAGTTATCGAGTGGATAAAATTTTGAAAAGTCCAACTTCGAGCAAAGTTACAAAATTTTGGATTTTAAATAAATAAAATTAAAAAAGAAAAAAATATTCTTAAAGAAAATCCACGAAAGATTGGTTTGAAACAAAATTATAATTTTTGAGAAAAATTTCGAAAAAATTAAAAAATTGTGTTTGAACAGAAGATAAAATAAGAAAATTATGTATGACAAAAATTTGGAAATTTAGTTCTTTAAATCAAAATTTAATAAATTTTTCAAATATTTTTTTGAATAAAAAATGTTGTAAAGTTAATGATTGACAACAAATTTTTAATTGCTTTCATGTCCAAAAATTCAAAAAAATTACGTTTTACATTTAATTTTTTTTTTTAATAAATTGATTAAAACACATTTTTAATTATGAATACTTTTTTGATCAAAATTTTGAAAAATCAATGACTGAAAAATGAAATTTTCAAAAATACTTTGATGCCTAAGTATTTAAAAAAAATAGTTTTTGATTTTTTTATGAAGACCACTTTTTTTGAACCAAAAATTTAAAAATGAATCTTCTTATTTCGGAAGGAAGGAAAAGAGGGAGGGGAGGGAGGTGCACGAGTTTCAGGTACATGAACAATTTTACGCACTTGAACGCTAAAATAGGATCTGTGAATGGGGGTAGGGGTTTGCTTACACGTGTTACGTAAACGTTAATCATACACGTACTTTACGTTAGTGTTTTACAAATAAATTCGCACCATAAATCGTAATCAACGTATGGGTAATCGTTCTGTAATAAATAAGGCATTTCCTTCGCAACTAATGAAACACTCATACTTAGGTAAATATGTACCTACTTTTCCTTTCCTTACGTACTCGTGGTACATTCTAAACTTTACACTCGATCACCTCGTGCTTCAGGCGTCATCAGCCGATGATCTATCTAAAAAAGCTGACATCACCGATCCTGCTATCTCACACGACATCGAGAAAGCCCCCAAGAAACCGGTTCGATTCGACGAAAATTTCATTACACAAAGACAACACAAGAATACCAAGTATTTGATGGAGCTGGTGTTTTTGAACGCAGCTGCCAACGCTCCCCACGACAAAGCAATCTCATCACTGATGCGATCTTTCAAACACGTCAATAAGCAGTACAAGCTTCGATACAAGAGGAATAAAATACTATCGGAAAATTACAAGTATCCCATACCCGGACTTATTCGCAAATACTGCAAGCTCAAGTATAAATTAGAGGATATCTCGTCTGCCGTGCAATTTGTAAGGTATTTGGCTGAACTGGGCGTCAGCGGAGTAAGGTCAGTATGGTCGAACCTCCACTTAACCCCGGTACAAAGAGGATCAATATGGGTGTTCAACGAATCGATTTTTTCTCTCACTTATACAGAATAGAAAACGCTCGATATATCGATACCGGTGCCCTGAACGAAATTTTTACTTCGGCTCAGGAAACAATAGCTCGCAAAATGACGTTGATTTTCGACGACGTCGTCAATGTCAAACACTACCAAAAATTCGGCTCAGTTATGGACGAAAAATACGCTAGAAATTTAATGAATATCGTCAAAAGAGTCAACTTTATGAAACTGGTTTCTGCGAGTGAAAAAAGTGAGGTCTTCGTTAATTTTTTTTCAACCTCACGCTCGAGTCTTCTGCATTAAAATTATACTAATGATTTTAGAAATATGGCCACAGACCTGGAGTAACATCGCTTCATCCGTTAAATCACGTCCATTTGTGCCCAAGTACATGCTTCCAGAAGACAACAAAGATGATTCCCATTCCTTCAAGGTGAATGCCTTCCGTATGATTCTGATAGATCGAAGTGATACTTTTCTGTGGTTTGAATCTGGAAATAATTCGAAATAATTAATTTTTTAGATTGCTACTGCGATGATGCTAGTTAATCCACATGGTTTTCCCATAATCGTATCACCTTACAGTCGTTTAAAAAATCATATTAAGACCTTGCCAAATGCAAACGACATGAAAATGGAAGAGATATGTAGCCGAGGAAAATTCTGCATACATAGGAAAAAATTCATTCGACAGTTGGTCTTATTTAGACTCATCACAGAAAGTAAACTTGAAATTACGTCAATTCAATACACTGTGAAGAGTCTCAATTGATACAAAATTAATTAGAATAAATGAAATTATGGAGGGGCGGAGAGGAGGAGGGAATTTTTAATTCAAAATCGCATAAATCAATCAATATAAATGTTATAGTGGAGAGGCAAACCAAAAAAAAACTGCATTTAATGAAAGAAACGTGCATTTTTGTATGATAAATTTTGAGGTTAAAACAATTTTTTTTAAATCGGGAGGCATTCGGAATCCCTTCCGCTTCGAGGGGGACTTACAATTTTTAAAAAAATCCTGAGGGTCGAATTTTTAGCAGAAATTAAATATATTTATCCCTACTGTTAGGTATTGGCCGCTAGCTTCCATTTCCCCTATTGGAACCATCGCAGCCCCCTACCCCTCTCAGGGGGCTCAAACCCCCAAAATGTGGATTTAGTGGAAGTTGACATTCAAAAGTGAAATTTTGTGAAAATGTACTACATGGGGCATAGAAATCATTTAAATATTCCAATTTTCGGTTCCCGTCCCCTCCGCCCCCTGTGGCACTCTGAAGTCTCCTATTTTGGCCGCTATGGCATATATTGAAAAATTTCAAATACAAAAGTTGTAGATCAAATCAGTAGGAACACTTTTGGTCATTACAAAAATTTCGATCCGACCACCCCCTCCCCTCCAATTTCACAAAATGTGTATTGAAAACACAGCAAATTTCAGTTTTTCGTGGGTGTATCATCAAAACTATGTTGAATTTCAGAATTTGACTATACTTGTGAGAACCAAATATGTTTAAAATCATGAAAGGAATGTACTCAACCTAAAAATATTGTACTTTGAACCCCTCGCCCTCTTCTCAAATACCAACCCCCTCATAAAGTCGAATTTATTTCATCAAAATCATCAATGTTTGAAAGAAACCAGTCGCAAGGGAAGGAAGGTAGGTGGGTGGAAGGGAGGGGATGAAAAATATTACACCAAGAGGGAGAAGGGGGAAAGAGTCACATCCACCATTGGAGGAGTAAAGAGAAAGAAACTAAGGTATACTCGTATACGACACTTAAGCACTCTTATAATATAAAATTTCTTGCTTTGGTTTTTATTTTCTTAGGTATTGACAAACCGTTAATATGGGCGAATATCTTGCGTAAAAGTTCGCCTCGTTCACCTTGTCCCTGAAAAAGAAGGTAAGAAAATACGAAATTGAAAGTGGTTAAGGAGTAACATAGCGTGTTACGGAAGGCTAAGAGCGGAAGGGAGGAGTTTGTCTTTAAACTAAAGGCAGGAGGACGCTAAGAATGGGCTTTCTAATCAAAGGTCGCCAGATTGAACGGTTGGTAGTGTGGGAAAATTCCACCAGAGACGCTGAAAACGTTTTGTTCTCTGCCAGCTGTTCAGTGATCGATTTTAGGTGGTGTTTTTCAAGTGTTACCAACTGTATGAGACATACTGGGAGAATAAAATCATGCGTAAATTCTATAATCAAACGCGTAAACCGTATTTTTAGAAGTTTAGTTGTCTACTCGAGTGAAAAACGAGCTGGAATAGGATAATTATAGTGGCCAAGTGGAATCATATTTGACAGATTGGTCGAGTGTACGATTTGAATAATATCCTTGAACTTGACTTAGGTATACTTTTGAAATATGCTAATTTATATTGGGGTATAATTTGAAAATGTATCACGGTGAAATTGAAAAAATCTTATTGGAAAACTAATTTTATTAATATCGGTAGCATCGAATGAATTACTCGTTAAATTGCAGCTAGGTTTCCATAAAAAAAAATAAGATTTATATTTTGACAAATTTCATATTATAAATTTTTTTTAACAATTTCTGTTTAGACAATTTTCAGTTTTTTTTTTTTTTTTTTTAAGTGATGATAGTTTTGAAAGCTCCGTCAAAAAAATTATATTACCAGATTTTTTGAAATTGGCATCGAAATAGTATAAGTGAAAATTGACCTCGAAATTTCTATTTGGGTTTTAAAAAAAAAATCTTAATTTGAAATTCATTGACGTCGTAATTGCATTTTTGCGCGGAAATATTGTAAAATTTCATTCGACTTTGCTCAGTATACTTACTCATCTTCGAAAGTGCATTCGTTTAATCAACGCACTAGATACGATTTCTGTAAAAAAAAAAAAAAAAAAAAAAAAAAAAAAAAAAAAACCAATACCAGGACGGGAAAACTTTTTTTTAAATTTTT
>FIZV01017204.1:0-24639 GCA_900050545.1 Trionymus perrisii | reverse complement strand
AAATTTTTTTTTTTAAGAATACCCAAAAGAAATTCCCTGTACAAAAAAAAAAAAAAAAAAAAAAAAAACAGATTTTCCCACCAAAAAAATTGAGTACATTTTTTATATTAGAAATTTGAGAATTTTTTTTACCCCTAAAATTGAAGGATCTCTTCTTCCAAAACAAATTGAAAACATTTTTAGCCCAGAAATTTTTTTTAAATGGATGTATTCTCTGAAAAAATTGAAGTTTTTTAATTTTTGCATTTTCGTTGCTAATTATGACTCATCGTACTTTTGAAGTTTTAGGCGTAGCTGAGACACCCGGAGGTACTAACCAGTTACCGACCAGCTCGATCAGATAATATTGAAAAAACAACACACAACAGTTAGCAGAACCATGTAATTTAAATTAACAAAAGATTTATGATACGTATTCAGCGTGTAGATCTATCTAATAATGAATGTTTTCGTCGAAAAGTACAGGAAAAAGAGTAGAGAAAATATTGTCTTTAAAGATAATATGAAAATTTATAAAATTAAAAAACGAAAAAAAAAACGGGATGGGTAATAAATAAACGTATGTAATGTTGTAAGTATAGATGTTTGATTGCACGTAAAAAAATCAACTTCGTGATATTTAATTAGCGATATAAATTTCAAAGCACTAAATTACGTTCACAAACTTAACCCTAATTCATGAGATTTTTCATCGCAAATTCTTGGCGAACAGTCACGATATAAATTTATACAATACTGAATACACGTAGAAGTGGTGAAAACCCTAAATAATAATATTGCAATCGTAGATTATCTTGAAATGTGCTCAGTAAACAAAACACTAGCCTTCTGAAATTTACATAATGTCGAATTTGGAAACGCGAGCTTCTCTATAGGTATTCCACGGTATCAACTTTTGAACTAATTTTATTAGTTAAGAAAAACAATAACGAACGCGTCATTTTCCGTTTACTTTTACGTCATTGTTGGTAACTTTTGTTTCCGTATCTCTGGATTGGTAAAAAAGAATGTAACCAGTTTCCGATGATTTCTGACCATCTGATGTAAGTCCGTAAAAGTCTTCGAACGCTGATTGGTCGATTTTCTAAAACCAGAGAGATAATTTTAATAAAATTATGATTTGGTTGGACTATAAAATGTAATACTCACGTCGATAATATCATCATCGAATAGTAACCAGAAATCGTAACTTTGAACAATACTAATGTAATGGCCACGATTCGGCCCGCTACCACAATGGACAACAACGGCGACTAAATTATACATACGATCAGGATTCACAGCATCATCGCTCTGTAAATAAAATTTCAACATTTAAATATCACAAAAATTGATCTCTGAAAAAATAAATCGGTATATAATCGTTGAGCATTCAACACAAACTTACAAAATTGAAAAGTCTCAATTCTAAAGGAAATACGACTCTATGTGATACTTTGGTATGACGATTGTAGTGCTCTACGTATTTGAACCTTTTCAGATGCAAAGCTAAGATCATCGGCAATTTCTTTACCCTCATGCATTTCTAAAACATTTAAAATTAATTATAATCAAAATTTTCAATTTCCATATTCCAAACAATGTAATTACTAACTTGAGCTTCTTGATACGAATTACATTTATCACATTTAAATTTATTGTCCGCGCATAACGTTTCTGTATTGCTATAACATTTTAAACAATGAGTTATACTAGTATTCTCGTCGATATCTACTTGTAGATCGAAAAAATCCTCGTCTTTGCTGCTAATCTGTAACATAACAAAGAATATTAAACCATCTGTCAGCACAACTGTAAACTAATCACGAATACATACTGTTTCACAGTTTAGGCATCTCGTTTCACTCGTTAAGATTCCTTGAAAAATTTCATGTACCCAAGTTGGTTCTTCTTGGCTCGACTTGTTATCGTCATGCGACGTTTCCTTTGGTTTACCGGGATTTCTTTCCACTAAACGTAAATACAACAAATTCCGTAATCTCAAGTTCTCAACCATTTCTAGATATCATGTTAACTGATTCTAGTGACCAATGAAATGAAATACTTACGAAGAATAATCTCGTTGATACGATTGATTAAAAAATTTAAAAATTCATGAGCATCTTGTTGCATATAATTGTTGAATTCCTCTGTAAAAAGAATACAAATTGTTATGAAGTCGTTTCTCACTAGTTTAGCAAATATTACAACTACGATATACTAACCTTTTTCTTTTCTAAGCCTTGCAATAAATTTCTTAGGTGCTACGGTACTAACACGTTTTTTATTAGTTGCAATACTATGAAATAGATCGCTAAGGCAAGACAGTAGTGTTTCTTTATTTCTCTGCTTGTTTCGCACCTTGTATTCGAGTACTTTCTCGCGAAACGGTTTACAAAAATATAAAGCTTGTAGAACCGAATTACTATAACATGTATTTCCAAACTGTAACATAAAATCGAGTGTTAAATCAGTCGAAATGACTCGTAGTTTTTTCGAAGAATACTTACGTTCACCAGTCCACAGTATCTTTCACTGTTGGGGAAATTTTCAGGACCTATTTGCTTTTCCAGTTGCGAAATATTTCCACCCTGTTACGAAATAAGCACTAATGAATTAATTCCGTTCGTTACCAAGAAATTGATAATTATGAGAAAAACCTTACCATTTCGATAGTTTATTCGTTTTAATTTCTAGCACCAGGGTGCATTTTAATAATGGCTATTCTCTTACTAATTATCTAACTATATTATGATAAAACTATAAAATGATAGATTTCTTCGAGAAAATAGAATAACGCGATACGTCAACGAAATTTTTACAAGCTTATTATCACTAATGACCAAACTAGAACGAATACGTTGTGGCAAACTCTCGTGAAAGAGAGCTGCTCTTCACAGACAGTTTTTCACTCTCTACGAACGATAAGTTCACTTTATGAAATAATTACCACGGATACCGAATAATTGCAAAGATTTTTAGTTCAATTAACTCTATTCACTCAAAAACTTCATACTTTTAATCACATCTTTCGCATATCTGCGTTTTTTGGGTAAATTTTTGGAGACGTTTGCGCAACGAGAAAAATGTAAATAAAGATACAGTGTTACCAGTTCAATGTAATTAAAAAGGGAATGTTCGAAATCTTGTTGAAAATTCGGAGGAAGGAAATAGGAAAATCTCTGAAAAATTGAAAATCCGAGTGAAAGAGATGATGAAAAATTTTCAATTCATAGCATTTTCGATTCAAGTTATGAATCGCCTATAATTGGTTCTTCCATCTTCTTCAACTTCATTATTTTATGAGTTTTGTTAGTTTTGTAATAAACTAGACAGCTTTTTATAACATGCCCTTGAAAATAGGACATAACAGAATTTTAGGCATACAGTTGTTATTATTAAGTGAAAAATTTGGAAACTGGACTATGGAATATCGAATAAATTCTCAAGATTATGGTGTATTCGAATTTTCACGTTAACTTTCATTTTTAGTCAATATACTTACTCCTCTCTTAAAATTAAATCATGACAGAAAAAAGAACCTAGTAAGTAAAAATCGTAGAAATAATAAAGTTTCTCTGTCGGTATTCTTGAAATTTTATCTTTGTACGACAGACTTGATAGCTTTTTAAGTACGACACGTGATCGTCTTAATAAAAAGTAACCCATTTTCAAAAATAAAGTTGCGTTGATCGTCATATTGCTGCCCATAGATAAGAAAATATTTATCTTCTCAAGTAGGTAGTATTATTAAATCATGCACAATACCATGAATTGTTCAATGTTCACTTCTCATCTCATGCATGAAAATTATATTCAAGTCAAGAAAACTTAATTAATTCGATATACATCTTGCTCGAAACGGTTGTTTACTTACAATTAGTGGTAAATCATTAAATCTAATCAAACAGTGGAAACCTTAAAAAAGAATCTAATTTGAATAAGAATCAATTCATAATTGAATAAGTATGTAAAAATACATTTTAACAGTGTGTTCTGTGTGTTAATTACTTTTTAATAGCGCATGCGCTTTTTTCAAAACCTACTTGTCTATTAGGTAGAAAATGAGTCTGACCCATCGTCCTGTCAGGATATGTTATAATTCGCCTGCCAAGGCGGTTGTTAATCGGGCAGAATATGATGCTAAGAAAGCATCAGCTTTGAAAGGCATTTGTAAAAAAAGTATCACTGTTGATAAAAAAACAGCCCGCGTATGGACCATGAAGAAAGATGATTTATGCAGAATAAGTGTGACTGAAGGATCACAAGTAGGTAGTACCTACCTAGACGATCACATAAGAAACGAATAACTGGAAAATGGATTTAATTGCACACGTACTCGTTGATGTTTTAGGTAGGTGACGTCAATTTTTGGAATCTGCACAACACCAAGGAACGATTTTATTCTGGTAGGTACCTAACCTACTACAAGTGGATTATTGAAATTTCAGTATTCGAAGTGACCTGTTTTTTAAAATATTTTTTTATTAATTATTTCATAAGGTAAAACCAGACAACTGCATTCCGCTCATTTAACAACATACGACAGATTATGGAGTAATTTACCATATTTGAACCCTTTGGCGACGGTTGTAACAGATACGTTGCAATACGGTATAGACGAAGATGGGGCTGGAGTTCATGACGTAATTGGTAAGTCATATAATCGAAGAAAAATATATTTTTCAATTTAA
This sequence comes from Trionymus perrisii, assembly GCA_900050545.1. Taxonomy (NCBI): domain Eukaryota; kingdom Metazoa; phylum Arthropoda; class Insecta; order Hemiptera; family Pseudococcidae; genus Trionymus; species Trionymus perrisii. The sequence continues at coordinate 19,966 of FIZV01017204.1, read as the reverse complement.
ATAGAACGAAAATTTGTTGGAAAAAACAGGAACACGATGTGACAATTACACCAGCGAGTTGATAACTGGAAAGAAATGTAAGACTTCGTGTCACCAGCAGCTGACAACAGCCATAGAGAGATTTGGCTTGAGTGAAGACGATGTTCATGATGTCTGGAACATATTCATGTGCACAGGATTTACCAAAGTTCGTAAATACTTCCTGAGCTAGATTTAGAAATTATATTGAATTTTAACATTTTTGTAGAATACTCACCAATATTTCACCAAAAGTAGTCCTGCTAAGCCAGGTGATTATATTGAATTTATCGCTGATATGGATTTATTGGTGGCTGTAAGCGCTTGTCCTCATGGTAATTTTAATCCTTTTTCAGGGAAGTATTATATCCACAACGCTTCGTCACGATCCTTTATTGATTCGTTTATTCAGCTGTTGTTCATTCTTAAATGAAAACAGTATATGATGGCAAATAAGTGATCACTGACGTAATTCGTTCAAACATTCATTAATTTCATTCTGTTTTACTCGTTTTAAAAGTTCAACCAGATAAAGACATGAACATTATGATTTTGGTGCTGAAGTAGATTTGCCAATGATAGTACAACGTAGGTACTTAAAAAGGAACAAATTTTCGCATTTGAATTGAAGGATCGTCGCTAAGTGTTGTGGAAATAATGTTTTCCCGATTTTCATTGGTTCAAACTGGAAACAAAAATTTTCAATTAAATTTATTGCATTTAAGGTGACGTTTCAATGGTAGTTGGTGAAGAAGTACCTGATTCCAAATGTTTTCCATTAAGAGTTGAGGTTTTTTCACCACAAGACTGATGAAAAATAATTTTCGAAGTGAAGATTTCTCTTTACATCAGATTCGATGAAAATAGAGGTTTTTTTGGAACAAATTTTCTCCGATTATTTTCAACAGTCTATCGAAAAAACCATCAATGTGTATTAATAACGTAAAAAATGTCTAAACAATTAAAAACATTACCCTATGAATTTCATTTATTCCATTAGCATCATCTAACGACGAAGAAGTCACATCCGATGGAAACCTATTTGTTGAAGGAATCGATTCTTCACTAATTTTGCATCGTTTTATAGCATTTTCGTTGAAATTGTCTTGATTTAGAACAGATTTATTTATTTTAGCTGCTGATGACTTGGAATTGGATTCGATTGCTTTTGCTGTTCGAAGGTTCTTGATTTTGTTCAAAGTTTCAGATTTCTTTAAAATATCAATACTTGTAGAAGTGTTGAAATAATTTGAAACTTCTTTTTTAGACGTGTTTTCAGTGAGTGGAAAGTTTGATATTTTGTTTCGATTATATAAGTTTTCAATCGTGTGGTTTATTTCATTTTTCCTTCGATTAAATTTCAGATGTTTAACTTGTAGCATTAAATTTCTCAGAGTTTCTTTTTTATCTCCCAAAAGTTTCTGGTATCTGCAATGAGTATATAGGTACATATTTAAACTTGAATTAGAAAAAATAGTTCCGTCCTGTTTTCGAAAAGAATATTCACCTTAATTCTTCATGTTTTTGAATCTGATGTTGTTTCTGAATGTCTTTTTTTGATAACTCCTTCTCCAAAATATTTTCATTCAACGTTCGTAACTCATCTTCGAAATTCTGTACTTGCCTATTTAGTTCGTTTAATTCTGTAAATTATTAAACCAGAAATAAACTTGTTGTACAAATTCAAATTCAACACAACCATCTGAACCATCAACTAACCGCTTGAATAATTTTCATCGGTCGTCGATGGTACGTGGATGATTCGATCTTCATTTAAATATTGGTAAACTTGATCGCAATATGACCGTCTTGCAGAAAAAATATTTTGTTGATCGATTTTCTTCAATAGATGTAACATTAATGTAAGAAAGCTTTACTTATAGGTTGAAATTACTTTAAAATTATGAAACTTATACTACCAGTAGTTCTTCTTGATTATCGACGCACTGTTTTTTATCATTTAAAATCGTTTCTAAATTGATTATCCGTTGATCAAGCAGAAGATTACTCATTTCCAACATCGGAAGTGAAGATTTCGTTTTCTTTAGCAAAAGCTTATCCGCAGTGATCTGCTCGTGATAACATTTCAGTTCATTAATTTTAGTAATAGTTTCTTCAAAAACTGTAAAAAAATCCACACAAATTAATGAAATATAGGATAGTTAATTTGATGAAAAACATTTTTATTACTTACTTTCTTTAGAGAATTTCTGTATTGCTAGAAAACGGTTTCGGGTTTCTTTTATCTTATTAAAAGCGTCTATTCCGCTCTCCATTATAGTAAAGATTAAATTATAATATAATTCGATAAGCAAATTAATTGCTGAAAAGTGAAAAACTTGAAAAGTTACGATTATTATAGCGATTTTACGAAAAATGTTTTCAAATTCCGCCAAAACAAAAAGAAAATACTAAATAGCGAGGGGCTAGCAAAGCAATGCAAGAGGGTTTTTCAAACTTCAAAGAGGGTTTTCCAAGGTTTTTCCTTTTAGGGCTTTTGTTGAGCTTGAGGGTGTTGGCTTGAGCTCGTGTAAATTTTTTTTGGCTTGCTATGATTTTTTTCTATGGTGAACGTTTTTCTATCAAATAATTTTGAATACTCACTCAAGGTAACACTGATTTTTCTTTTGAAGTTTCGATAGTTTCCGACTTTCCGTTTACATTTGATTTTCATTTCATTTTTTTAGAAAGAAACGTTTTGAAAAATTAATGAAAAATCAAAATAACTTATTAGTTTTATAGTTTAGTTCAACTTTATAATATTCTTTCATTCGAGTTGTAATTCTATAACGTAAATTGTTACTTCAATGTTTGTGCGCGACTATTTTCTCCAAATACTTTAATTCTTTTTTTTAGCATAAATTTTCAAAATGAATATTTTTACCCGGTTTTGGCCTACTTTGTGCCTAATTTCATAATTTTTCTAAGTACCTTGATCTTCTATATTCTATTCTAAATTGACTTCTAAAACTTGTATCACTATTTTATTATTTTTTTATTGCCAATACCGTATTCAATCCTAACCGGCCACCGGCATTGATTTTTTTAAATTGAATCATGCACATAACGAACATGTCAGGAGAATCACGATCAGAATTTCAACTAAAATCTCCTCCATCCGACGCAATTTCTTCAGTGAAGTTTTCTCCTTCAACGTCTCAATTTCTGTTAGTTTCATCATGGGACAATTCGGTGCGATTATACGATGTTCAGAATAACACATTAAGATCAATGTATACTCATGAACGACCTGTATTGGATGTTTGTTTTCAAGTAAGTAGCATTAATTGAACGATTTCTCGAATTAGTTAACCTTATTTAATGAATTCATAATTGTTTACTCAGGATGCCACTCACTCGTTCAGTGGAGGATTGGACAATACTTTGAAAATGTGTGATCTAAACGCTAACGCAGGTTATTATAATCTTCCTCGATGAGATATATTATAAATGAGAATATTTTGTAGTTTATTCATTTTGGTTTTTACAGAAAGTTTCATTGGTTCTCATGATAACGCTATTAGGACGATTGAATATTCTGCTGAAACTAATTCAATTATAACGGGCAGTTGGGATTCAACTGTGAAATTATGGGATCCTAGGGCTGCCAGATGTGTCGGTTCTTATCCCCAACCTGATAAAGTATACATTTACTTACATTCATCAGATATGTTCAATAGAATTTGAATATATATAAAATTCTTGCATAGGTATTTACAATGAGTCTTTGCGGTGAACGACTAGTCGTGGGAACTGCCGGTCGTAGAGTGTACATTTGGGATTTAAGAAACATGGGATATGTTCAAAAACGTGAATCAAGTTTGAAGTTCCAAACTCGTTGCATTCGCTGTTTTCCTAATAAACAAGTGAGTTGGCGATGGACTTCTCGAATTGCACCTAAAAATACTAAATTACTCTCCTATTTGTAGGGTTACGTACTCAGTAGTATAGAAGGACGTGTAGCAGTCGAATACTTGGACACTGATCCAGAAGTTCAAAAGAAAAAATACGCGTTTAAATGTCATCGTATTAAAGAAAACAATATCGAATATATTTACCCCGTAAACGCTGTCAGGTGAGTTGAGAACATTTCTTTACTTTCATTCAAATTTGAAATGAATTAACTACGCTATTCTTTTTACAGTTTCCATCAAGCGTATAATACTTTCGCCACTGGAGGCTCAGATGGATACGTGAACATATGGGACGGTTTCAATAAGAAACGTTTATGCCAGTTTCATAGATACAGTAATTCTATCGCCTCTTTGTGTTTCAGTAACGACGGTGAGTAAACTAGTTGCATTTTAATCAATCAATCGCCTACCCCTCTTTAATTCAATATTCTTCATTTTAGGTGGAGTATTAGCGATAGCGTGTTCATATATGTACGAATTAGAAACTCATCCCGATCCGATTCCAGATGATTGCATTTATATTAGATACGTAACTGACCAAGAGACTAAACCTAAATGATGGACTCATTTTGTTAGCCGATAATAAACTTTTTGTAGTGAATTTGCTGAAAAAAAAAGTAAATGTAAATAATATGTATCGTGTTATTCATCTTCAATACATTATTTATTTTTTGTGGCAAATTATGTTGATTATTTTCCATGATTATTTGCTAAATACGAACAGAATATGTATTAAACGGTTTACCATTCAGTAGTCGCACAAGTGGCCTCGTAATTTTTTTTCTACCATGGCGAGTAACTTGATGTAGATCAGGTGCTCAAAATGCACCCAAAATTTCAACAGTGAAATGAGCTATATTCTGTAAACTTTTAAATCGTAAAAATTGGATACATTATCTCACCTTCCTCTTAAAATTTCTCCTTTTTTGAAGAAAAATTCAATTCCTTCAATGGAAGAACCTTTTAGTTATAATTTTTGGAAGAAGAATTCATCAGTTTTTTTTTTGGAAGTAAAAAATCACAGATTTATAGAATTAAATAAACTTTGAATTTTTATTAGATCAATTTTTTTCAATTCATTTGAAAAAAAAAAAAATTTGGTGATAAAATATCATTCTTACAGTGTTATCCCTTCGAGAAAGAATCTCGCTTGTTATAGTATGAAAAGTTATGGTTTTTACAAACCTACCGAATGGATTTTAAATAAGTAGCATGTTTTCGCTGTTGTAAAATTTCAAATCACTAAAATAAAATTTGAAAAATTTATTACAAAATTCATGCATACAAAACCACACTTACTCACAAACTCGAGATAAAAAGAAATAACACGATAAAATAACAAAATAATACAATTAGTATGTATAATGGAAAGAGAGTAGAAGAAATAAAGAGAGATGTCATCTCACGAAAATAATATAAAATAGAGATCTAGAAAATTGCTCCTACTTGAATTTTCTTTCATTATTTGACTATTGCGATTGTAAATAATAAAATTCAGAAAAAAAAAATACTTCCAGAAGTTTCAGTTAAGAAACGGAATGAATTTTTGAAAATTTATAAGCGGAGATATTTGTCATAACTGGATGCTGGGGCGGTATTGCAATCGTAAAGGTGGATTTTGGAATCGCCATCTTGTAACGTATACAAATTTCAAAGTATGGTCTTTGCCTAGTAATTCGTTATTGCACAGAATATCCACCTGAAATAATTTTTGAGGTAAGTAATTATGTGAATGATTAACTCGTACATTGTGTAAATAAAACTGACTGAACTTACATCTCTATATTTTTCCATTCCATCGCAAACGTATTTAGCGATGAATTTTTTAATTTGAGTGACAGTTGCTTGCGAAGAAACTCGAATGTATTTCCTTTTCAATGATTTTAAATGATCATTTGCAATAGCTTCTAGACTTATGTTGACCTATTTAATAGAAGTTCGAATAATTAAGGAATACGAATATTTAATTCATCTCGAGTAAAACATGCCACCAGGTACTCACTTGTTCGTCGAATCGGTGGTAATCCGATTCTGCTCCTTTTTCTTTGGTTTCCTCTTCTTTTATTTTAGCATTTTCTAACGGCATTTCTTTCGGATAAGGCAATCCACGAACACGATAGAATTCCCGTTCTCGATTAGTTTCATCTAGAGAAATATAAATTCGGGTTTAGTAACTATATACATCATCATAATGAGTATAATATTTTTCATACTTTCTTCTAATCCGGGTACCAATTTATAAACCATATCTTGCATAGTTCTATCAAAATTTATATAATTTAGAGGATGACTTTGGTGAATTACAAGTTCGCAGGTTGGACAAGTATTCTCCTCTTCTAAATGCTTCACTACGCAACTTTTGCAAACTGTAAAAATTAATATATTTTACTAGGTTGTTTTAAAACTCTATATTTTACATGATGTAAATTAAACTCAAAACTTACAAGTATGCAAACATTCTGTTACGGTAGTGGCATCGATGAGGTATCCTCTGCATATTGTACATGTTATATGAGGATTTAAAGTTTTTATTTTTATTATTCGTTCGCCCATCATTGGAATAGAGCTGAAAGCAATGGAAAAGTATTAACAGATAATAGATTATTAAACAAAAACCAATATTGTTGTGGGTCTATTGCATGTTGGAATATTGACTAGAGTTTTCGATAATTTTTCGACAAAAGAAGACATGCTGAGTAGGTAAACTGTGATAAAAGTTGTAAGTTACAGTGATTATTAGTTGAGCGGAAATGTTTTTAAAGCATTAATTGAAAAGGAGACCGGACCCATTGTTTTGGATAGTTTCTAACAACTTGAAAAGAAACACGTCATCAAAATATTAAGAAATAGAAGAAGGTCCAACTCACTTTGTGACTGGATTCACCAGAAAATATAAGCTAAAAAGAACACATAAATTACTTAATTAGCGAAATAAATTATTCGCAAACAGAAGAACTTTTTTTGTTATCATAACCCGTACCTACAATCTATCTCTTGAGCCCTTGTCCCCACTACAAAGAAAAAATGTAAACAAAGTGCCATTTATCGTCAATCGTCCAATCAAATCAATCAGATTAAGATCAGATTTTGCTAGAAATTTTAGGGTTGTTACCGTAGCGCTTATAACAATTCTTATAATAAGTTCTTTAAAAGTTTGAAGTTGCGCTAGTTGCCCTCTTTGCCTAGAATGGGAACCGAAGAGGAATTATTGGGAATTTGCCCGATTTCTGGTCCAAAAAAGAAAATTTAGAAAACTCGAACTCGAAAATAATTAATTTTGATATTATGTTTGATCTTAAGTGTTTGATGATATAATTTCCAACCATTTTGCCAGCAAGGCAGCAAACCAGGCGATTAATATTCACACGCATGATGAAAAATAAAGAATGTAGGTACAACACAAACAAATAAAAACATTTTTATTTAGCTTTTTTCCGTTTTAAATTTTTCAAAACATCGGCAGCAGAAAACTCGACAGGTTCCAATCGATGAGACGGTAATTGATACGCTTTCGTCTTCCTCTTATTCTTTTTCCTATAAAAATTGTAAAATAATTTCAGTACACGATCCTGAGGAAACAAAGTAAAAAAGTAAAATTACAACTGCAATAAACTCACTTGAATTGAGGTTTCACGACTTCTATCAAGCTTCGTTTTTGCATACTATGGAATCGATCCTTCAGTATATTTCCAGTGGGAATTATTTCTCTTAAACTACCAGCTAATTCATTGACGTCGTTGAAACTAGTCTCATCGCCATCGAACTTATTCCTTCCAACTCGTCTTGCGTTTCCAAGTTTCTCGGCAGCTTTCTTGACTCTTTTCAGTTCTCTTTTCTTTTGTTTCTTTTCGTCTTTGAGTACTTCGTTCATTATATTTCTTATTCTGTAAAATTAATTTTTGAAATAATAAAAATCTTGGTTGAAGATTGATTAACAATGATGCAATTGAAAATTATACGCACTTGCTTATATCTTGAACTTTCTTTTTCTGTTCTTTAGCCTGCGTTCTCAGCAATTCTTCTTGTTTCAATTTCAATAGTTTTTTTCGTTGTTTAATAGTTTTCTTCTTTTCTCTCGTTGTAGGAGGATTAATAGCTTTATATTCTCCATCACTGACGTCACTTTCATTTTGGGATTCTTTTTCGGTGTTTTCGATAATTGGTAATCCTTCGGACATCTCTTCCAACCAATTTTTCTAACAGGACAATTTAAAATTTCCAAAAAATTAACTACATTTCAATTGATATGATAAAGTAGAAACGTGATGTATTTTACTTCATTTTGCTCTTCGGTTATATGTCTGAACAAATTCTTAGTCACTCTATCCAAATGAGCTTCTTTTTTCTGAAGATCTACTTCTTTCTCAGCGACTTCATTTACTAATGTTAAGTGATCTTGGAAAGTTGGATTATACGATGTACCCGGATGAGGAGTTTCAAATGATGACACCTCAGTAACCGGTTTCTCTGAACGATAATTCGACGATTCTCTGAAACAGCTAGCGTTTCTAACCGTATGCAAGACCGTACTCTCATTCATCCAGTTCTTCAATTTAGATAATTTTGATTCATCTACGGTAATTAAAATAACAATTAGTTTTCAATTATCCGATACAAAGTAATCAACGTCGGTAACGATAAATACCTGCAGTTTCTGTCCAAGGATCGTGTTTAACCGCAACTTTACGTTTTGGTGTTTGTTTTAGTTGCTTCACCCCAATATTAAAAAATTTCTTCAATTCTTTAATTTCTTTCTTTTTCAATATTCCAGCTTTTCTGCGGGTTTCGTTTTTTTTCTTCAGTATAGGGTGCTGACGTTCTTCTTTAGACCGTACGGTATTCCTACGAGGAAGAAATTAGTCGATTATCGCGTATACGTTTAGAGCAGACCAAAACTGAATCAACTGGCAGATTACCTTTTAACGAGAGGATCTGGGACAGCAGAAGTATTCTCCAAGGCACTGAAACACTTCAGAGGTAAACTTCGAGCTTTTTCTTTCTTTGATAGAAACAGTGATTCTCTAATTAGATTCGACGGTTTGGTATCGATCGTAAACAATTCGTTGTCTTTACGTTTCTCGTAAGGAACTCTAAAACATATTTATTGTCAGTTGAGGTTTTCTTTTTACTAGAAAATTACCAAGGATGAGAGCTTACCCGAGACGTTCTTCCAATCTCTTATCCTCTAGAAATGCTTCGACGTCCGAAACATCGACGTGTTTTCTCCACGAACTTTTCAGCTTTTTGGAAACTTTCTTCTTAGTTTTCATCTTTTCTTCGATTAAATTAACACCTTTTATGAGAATTAATTACGTCCTATCAATTTTCTGCGTTGAATGTTGGTTGAATCATGAATGGTTGAATTGAAAATTCGCGATAGTGATTTGTGATAAGATTTTCGCCGATGAAAACACGTGGTTGAGGATGTGACGTCATCACGATGTATCATCCGTTTTTCGTCATAAGTCCACTCCCAACACTTATTTTTTGATATATTTTTTTTTAAATTGCGATAAAATAAATTCCAATTATAATCGATTCGTGATGATCAAAAAATCACCATCAGGTAATTTGGTTTACCTACTGCTACTCAAATTCCAGACTGTTCAAAATCAGCTGAAGTTTATTGAAAATGAATCAAAACCACGATCAAAATAAAATATTGTATTACAAAATGACTGAAAATACGCACAATATTTTCGAAATGAAACAATCATATCATTTCTAAAAAGTCAAAAACATACTTCATGACAAGATTATCACAAAAGCGTAAAGTAAAATTAAATGCATGAAAATTGATTATAAGCAAAAAGAAAAGGTGTTGGAAAGTAGTTAGGTTTGAATTCGAATGATGTAGTTTGATGTACGATCTACCGACGAGAGTGATAAATATAATACGTACACTACACAACATGCAACGTAGTTTTCGTGCAAATGGAAAGTTCATGAGAGGATAGGTATATTTTCCTCAAACAAAATGTGGACTAAGAAAAAGCAAAATGAAATATTCAAAAAAAGGGTTAACAAAATTTTTCAAGGTCGTAATTTGTATGAAAACCAACAACTCTCAGTTGAATACTACAGTACAAGTACAAGTGCATTTAAAAGTACTTAAATTATTACAAATACATTTCATTATCTATTTTAGCAGCACTCAGTACGCAACACACAAACTGCGTGTACTTTTCTAACACTCGTACAATATACACAATTACATAGCTCTTATAAACAAACAATTCGACAAATAGTGAAACCATGAATGGTAATTAGCGATGTTCAACATCGTTCAACATCTTTAAATCATTTATAAAGTTACTCAGCCATTAAATCCGAAAAAAAAAGATAACGATTTGGTACAGCGACTAGAGTACATTAATTTTGACCTTAGCTTTTTCCTTGATTTTAAACGAAAAATAATACATCTTAATCATAAAACTACGAGTTTTACGAAATTAAAACGATGCCCTACTCCAACAAGTTCATTCACGCATACGAATTTCTAAATACATAAATAATATACAACAAGAATAAAAACAATGAAACAGCTTCGCTTGATATCAAAATTAAGACAATATTACATAATAAATTTCTTCGACGATACAAATTTTCAGTATTTTGAAAAATAGAAAGTTTGGTAAAAGTAATATAACAATGATATATACAAACCAATACACATCTGTACACTTCACAATTAAGTATTTTTAAAATCACCAATTAGCCATCGAATGACGTAAGCCGTAAGTATAAATTTTCAAAATGACAAAAATTAAACCGATATTGAAATCTGAGGAACTGCGACTGTACTTCAGGAATTTATACCAAAAACGAAAGCTAATAGTTTTCAATCGATCGAATCCACCGGATCCACTTCATCATTTTTCTTGTTCTGCGATACGTGATTATTGCATAATGAAGCTTTCGTGGAATCGTCACTATCGCTGCTACTCGATGAACTTCGAATATCTCCTTCCATCTGAAATCATTGTACAATTAATATCCCGAAATTATTAGGGTACAAAAGTACCTCTGATAAAAGATCTCAATTTTTACCTGGCCTTTAGCCCAAGCTCTATGAGCAGATTGGAAAATTAATTTCGTCCAAAAGATGTGCAATATTAATAACAATATGAGTAACCCATTAAAGATGTAGTACGCTGGGAACATCATCCCGGCCACGTATGGAGCTTCCATCGTACTATAATTTAAAAAAATTTCCAATTATAATCAATTCTTCGACAATTGCATGTACAAATGTAGGACTATACTAACCTTCGTAGAATCCATAACGGAAACAAGAATATTCTAGTTACGACCCAGACCACCAGAAATACGACAAATAATACAGTACAAAGATTATCGTATTTTGCATATTTCATGGCTTTTGTACCCTAAAAGAGCAAAAAAAATACCATAAGTAAGTATTTGGATTGTCGTTTATGAAAGGATCATCTGCAAACTGGAATTTATTAAGGTGCAGCTCGATTTCTTCTCAAAAAGAGAGTGGGGGAGATAATGGCTAAATTAGATTTTTTTTCAAAACATGGGAATTTTTTTCCCACCGGAAAATTGAAAAGCATTTTACTACCCTACAAAAAAATTCGAATTTTTTTACTCGCCAAAAATGGAATGATTTTTCAACACCAAAGAAAATTGAATTTTCATATCCAAAGAAAAAAAATCCAAAAAATTGGAAGTTCGTTTCCTTGCAAAAATGAAAGACTTTTTCTTTAAAAAAATTTATAAATTATTCTGAAAATTTCTCTACTCCAACAAAAAATGAGAAATATTTTCTCTGCAAAAAAAATTGAAAAGAGAGTTTTTTCTCAGAAAAGATATAAAAATTGTTTTTTTTTTTTTTTTTAAATGAGATAAAAAATTAAGATTTTCCCAAAGAATATTTTTTTTTAGACAAGAGTAAAAATAAAATGAGAAGTTAGTTCACCTAATTTTTCGCTACAATAAAAAATGAAGAAATAATACTTCCACTCTAAAATGATAACATTCTTTCTTTCTTTTTTTTTTTCAAAAATTGAGATGGAAAAAAAATCATAACGATGACTCCAACAAATTGAGAAATATTCTCCCTTCAAAAAATTAAATCAAAAAATCAATTTTCTTCTCCAAAAGGAACACGAGGTTTTTTCCATTGTTTCAAAATAAATTAAAAAATTGGAGGCAAAAAAATTAAAACAAAAATTTAAGATTTTATTTTTGAAAATATTTTTTCTCCAAAGAAATAGAGATTTCTTCTACTTTTTTTTTTCTAAAAATAATAATAATTGAGATACTTGTACTTCCATTGAAAAAAAAAGAAAAAAGAGAAATATTACTCCCTAAGAAAAGAAAATTATGTGATTTTTTTCCAGAAGAACTAGAGATTTCCTCTTAGATTTAAATTGAAAAATATTTTCACACCAACAAAATTAAATTATACAATTTTTTTCTCCAAAAAAAAACGAGTTTTTTTTTTCTTGAGAAAAAAAAAGTCTCAAAAATACCTAAATCCCCCCCCAAGTAAAAAATGTATCTTATAAAAAAACAAAAAATAAAGATCTTGCTCAGGATTTTTCTCCTAAAAAAATGTTTTTTTTACGCAGATTTCAAAAAATTGAGATTTTTTATCCAAAACGATTTGAGGATTTTTCTTTCTCAATAATCTAACAGATTTTTTTCTACAAAAAATAAATAAACGATAGTGGGTGTGTAGTTGTGTACTTATTCAACTTTTGGTAGTTTTCTAGGATATAGAGCACTCGAGCCACACTCAAGTTGCGGGCCATCGAGTTATATAAATTTTGTACGTAATTAGTTAGTAGATAATAATAGAGTATGGGTAGGTATTATACAGTTCGAATGAGTAGGAGTTCATAGGAATAAGTACGGTATTACACGTTTTCATTGCCGAAGTTATTCCAATTTTCATAAATCGGGTACTTCCTTTCACAACAACATATGCATTGCTCCTCACGATGAAATATTTTGATTTAAGATAAAAATGTATCAAATTTTATTGTGATCGTTTTTTTGTGAAATGAACCTTCAGTGGCAAAATCTCATAATAAAACAACTACTAAAAATTACGTTTCTCATTAATGAGCTTTGAAAAATACGTAATGTGTATCATGTTGTGGACTTGTGGACATTATGATTGATAAAATATGGCGCAATTAACAGGAAATGACAATAGGTAACTGATTAAAAATAATATGGACGGTCGCCAAATTACTGGAATGATAGGTATGTTTTAACCTTGGGATTATAATCGATGAGTGACCTTGACTGACATGTGAGACTATAGTTTATTACACAAATCAGTTCAACGCTATCTAATTTTTTTCCTTTTAATTATGCAACCGATACTTAGTACTCCAACTCGAAGGTATTTTTAAAATCGTATATTTTGGCGATATAAAATATTTTTCAATACAGGCTTCCACGTCTTTCGTTGAAAATGAAAACGAAAGTGTTACGAGAATTTAGTATTTTTTTCATGATGTACCCGGTATCGTTCGTAACTATTCGGTTGTAACGGTCATTATTTTTAATTATTTTTTACGCTACGAAAATTATCAGCTCTGTAAATTTTTTACTAAATAACTGACTTGATAGTTTTCAAGTCTTGGAGATTATTTGGCTAATAAGAATTCTTCAGCCTGGTTCGTTTTCATATTCGAATAGAGTACTCACGTCTAAAATGCAATCGGCAGCATCGTGTACAACCAGAACCAAACTTCCAACTCGGTGTAAATTACATATCCACGAGAAAGACAGTAAAGCAATAGTAGCAATATGATGAATAAACATCTGCCAAAAATCTTTCCTCTTCACGTCGAAAAACTGTGAAAATGCTAGAGACCAATAGAAAGCCAATGAGATCATGTAATACCACCAGACGTCCTGTGTAACACCCTGTAAATCAAAAAATGTACAATGTTATCTCCCAGAATACCTAATCTTTCATTTAATACACGAGTTATAAATTAGTCTTATCAAAGAGGTTATTATAGGTCATTCGAAGTGGTGTTTTATAAAATTATTCTTACTTGGTAAGGATATCCAATCCAACATTCGTCGATATTCCAAAAATATGATTTATTCCATACCACGAACAATCCCAAGATAAAGGAGCTCGTGTAATACAAGCTTCTCCAACTATAAACAAACAACATTTTTTACTTCATTGGTGCCAATTTAATGATAAAATACCTCAGATCGTGTTCCTATGCAAATGAAATTTATATTGCTTTTAACAACAAACATAATTCTTGAAAAATTCCACTTTTGATAAGCTATTATTTTTAACGAGCAAAGAAAAAGTAATACCTCAAAATCCATTTGAGCACCATTACGTATCAAGGATTATGTTTTTCTTTCAAAGCGAAGCGTGTACATGACCACATTTGTACATAAAGCTTTTCAAAAGATGTTACACAATGGAACACCGGTTTAGATATCCTTTTTCATACAGGTACACACTACAGAGTTACACACTCCTTGAACTTGGTAAACAATAGATAATTTGTAATAAAACCGACTAGGATACTACAAGGCAGACACAGATGGTACTTTTGCCATGAAAGAGTGTTCATGAGATTGAAGTGAAACCGGACGTCGCATCGCAGTAAATATTTTCAATAAACAATTGTACCTAATGAAGGTATAAATCATTTTAACATAAAACTGCTTCTTCGCGCTGATTAATTTCAAGTCTAAAGAAAAGAGATCAGTACAACATGCTTTCTAAAGATAGTAATTTATCTCCCGAGAATAAAAAATGAAACACACGTGCACCTGCTATCATCATAAAAGAAATAAAGAACACCGAAACCAAACTCCATTCCATTGTGAAACAAATCATACCCCCTACGTCAACAAAAAGGCAATTTTTCGCGTGTTATACAACACATGGCAACAATAAAAATTAAAAAATAACAATTTGAAATTAAAATTCAATCATAGACGAATGATCGTAACTTGTTTATGACATGAACGCGTCGATGTTCGTAAATGACGCGAAGAGCTAAAATTAATCGTAATTATGACTCATGAATTTGAGCTCCGAAAACATAGTGGGAAATAGCCGGCAAAACGAAATTTGCATCGTTCAAACGATATAATGAAAATTCGAAATATACCTATTTTCGCAAAACTTCACCAACGTGCTAGGTTTGCCTTGTAATTTCTTTAGACGATGCCACCTCTGTATTTGACGTACAGTCCAGTCTATACGCTTGGATAGACCTAGAATGAAGTTGTGGTCCCAAACCGAAGTATCTTTGTAGGCATTTTCGAGTACAACGTTATTATGGAATTTCTTCTTTTTTTTATGTTTGATACCCAATTTCAGTCCGATAGGTGCAAAACAAAATCTGTAACAGGAGTGTGATCGAAATATTATGCCGAAACATACGAGCGAATACCACGTGATTTGTTAGATAATAGTCTACACGTTACTTACTTCTCCAAAATAATTCGAATAACAAGTAAGAGGAATGCTAAAGGAATGGGATAAATATACAAATGCCGGTAATCTGTGCAATCGTATCCGAACTTAGGATCTAATTTGTCCCATGTGAAATTCGGCGGTAGCCAGATCTCTTTACTCCAAAACGTATCGGAGACGACACGATACGCGCTGTAAATTTCTTCAGAGAACACATATAATGTGCTATAAATTCCCATATCAGCGCGACACTTCGATTAGAAAATTAACGTTAAGTAGAAAAAATTCAAAAATTCATCAATCAGTATATTACATAACAATTAACATGCATTTACCGGGAAGCAAACACGCCTTAATCCTTTCAAAACGTTACAACCACAGACACATGATAAAGTTGGAAAACGTTCTAGTGACGATTGCGGTGCGACCTGCGACGTTATCACGGAACACGGAGCGAAATATAGCGTAACAACCGTTGGTAAATACAAACACAAACACACTGACGTCGCATCGTATGACTAAAATTTGTAGAGAGGGGGAAAACACGCCAGCTGTTGAATCTTCTTTAGCTGTTTTCAAACACAACACGAGAAATATCGTTCTTATCAGAGACCTATGATTTTTGAAGATATTTATCAAGATTTCAACATTTTACATGCCTCGAGAGGCCTCGAGTTTGCATAATTTTTGTAGCAACGGCCTAGGGGAAAAGAAAAATCAAAGCAGATCGAACTTGAAAATCGTCCACTCGTATAAGTCTCGTACACATATTCTGAAAATCTCTGAAAATAAACAAAATGTACCTATAGGTAATGTTCTACTTGTTCAATCACGAGTAACGAATAAAATAAACCGATCAAATAATAAGCTAAACATAGATATGAATTTTAATAAACTGGATCGGCAACTCCTACTTAAAGTGAACGAAAATAGCGAATCAGAAAAGGCGTGGCCTAAACTTATTAAGGGGTGAAGTCTTTTCTTGGAGCTTTTAGGTTAAAGAGTGAAATAAATGCCCAAAATAGAAATACTAGAGTGTATTAAAGGTGTTTCAGCTAAATTTTTTGCCAAAATCGTAAGTATAACGTTTTCATCATGTAGGTATTTTATAAAAAGAGGCAGGCTTCACCTCTTAATTTTTAGCTCATCAGAAACGAGGATTCCTCGAATTTCTGCGTCACGAGCTGTCGATGAAGTTTATTAAAATTCATATCTATGAAGCTAAACTTAGGCAATTTACGGACAGGAGTCTGCGATGAACCGTAAGCTTAGCTTACCTATCAATTTTACAGTACTCCATCCTCATCCTCAATTTATTCAACTGTATAGTTGAATAAAATTACTTAACACAGCTTGACAATGACAATAAAATCATTAAACCATTAAAATTTTACACACAGAATTTATGATTTCTTGGTTTGGTGGATTACTCACGAAGGTGTTCAAGCGTGACAGAAAAAATTGCTTGAAAAACGACATGTACATGAACAATGCTTTAGCAATACAACGTTGGGCCTAATAATTTAACACCGCTGAAGTACTTGGTATTCTAAACGATGGCTTGAAATCTTCGTAGACAGAAAAATACAACAAAATACAATACATATATGTACCTATTTTATGATTTATGAGTCGCGAAGAATACCTTTTTTACATTAGCAACACCATCGTGGATATCATCATGGTAAAAAAAACATGTCTATCAAAATAATGAATAAAAAAGATCAGGTGGGTAAGTAGGTATGAACTTCTTAAAAACCGTAGCAGAATTTCGGGTTGTCTAGCTTCACTTCGAATTATAAAAGAAAAATGAGTTAAATCCTTGAAAAATACAAAAATGCCAGATTTAAAAATCAACACACCTTACCTATTAATATCTCCTTAAAAAAAAAAAAAAAAAAAATTGAGAAAACCATCAATTTTTTGATTTTTTTGAAAAAATAATCTCTATGTTCTTTCTGAGAAAAAAAATCCAGTAGGTACCTATAATTGGAGAAAAAATCTTTATGTCGTATGCTTTCTTGAATTTTTTTAGGGAGAAAACTTTTCCATTTTTATTGAGAGTAAAAAGCAAAATTTCTAAAGTTTTTTTGGAATGTGGAAATCTCTAACTTTTTGGAATAAAAAAGATTTCTCTATATTTATTTGAAGTACATAGATACCTAAATAATTTTTTTTGGTGAAGAGAATCTTCTACATATTTTTAAAATTTTTTTTTTAAAACTTTGCAAAGCATTAGTTTAGAAATTCATCGACGTTCTTACAGAAAAAAATTCATCAACTTTCCCTGGTAGTAGAAAAAAATCAATATTACCAAAATTTGGTTTTCATTAAAAATTTCTATTTTCGACATCTCTATCCATGGAAATTTTTTGATTTTTTTTCGATTGATTTTTCATACTTATAAATTAGAGTTTTAAGATTTCAAACCGTCATGTCTACCAGTTGTTATAGACCTGCTATAAAAAATCTGTATACATATTATGTAGAATACCCATATGTATTACATATGTATATCAATGTATGCTTATCAATTTTTTAATCACACATTGTATTGATACCAACTCGTTAATATGTGGTATAAACGTGACGTTTTCAAAAAATAAATAATCAAAAGTGAATAAAATGACAAAATTGGAGCGAAATGGAGGCAATCGACCCCAAATGAGTGCAATAGAGTATATTTTGAAAAAAAAAAATTTTGGACTAAAAATGATCATTTTAAATGGGAAAAATCGTGGAAAAAAATCAGTTTTCGCAATTTTGAGGGTCTTCCCCCTATATAAAAAATTCTGAAAAAAATATATGTTATACATATGGGTATTCTACATAATATGTATATAGATTTTTTATTTCAGGTGTATAACAACTGGTAGATATGACGGTTTTAAATCTTGAAACTTCAATTTCAGTACGAAAAATCAATCGAAAAAAATTGAAAAAATTTCCAGGGGTGACCCATGGTATGGTCCAACATCCCTGCAAATTTGAAAAAATTTGGTTGAAAGGTGTAGAAAATGTAAATTTTTAATGAAAACCCACATTTTGGGAACATTTAGGGCCATAGAACGGGCTATGGGTGAGGTAGGGGGCTGAAATTTTTGCCACCGAGTTTTTAGACCATAATGACCAACTTTCGCTAAAAAGTTTCAAAATTCCAGCTGGGGGCAAATTCACCTATCTTACCCGGCTACCCTCTTAAAAAAAAAAATTCAATATTATTTTTTTTAATTCACACACCTTTTGATAAAATTTTAAAAAATTGATTTCAGCAATTTAAAAACGATGAAAAAAATTTTCTTCTACAAAAGTCTTCAAAATTTTTTTTTAACAAAATGAAACATTTAGAAAAATTTTCAAAAAATAATTTTCAAACTTTGAAAAAAATTAGAAAAGTTATGTACTTATTTGCTTGTTTGTTTGCTTGTTTTTTAACGGTGTGTGTAATACATTTAAAAAAAGTGGTTTAAATTTTTTTTTGTTTGAAAAAGATAGATTTTTTTTCAAGTTGAAGCATCCTTGGAAAAATAAAAAAAAAATATTTTCAGTAATTTTTTTTTTAATTTCCAAAATTTAATTAAAAAATTAATGTAAGTAGGTAAGTACCTACTAAGTATTTAGTTTTAAAAATTTGCTTTGAAAAAAAGGAGAAAAATTTTTGAACATTTGGCGTAGACCCCTAAAGTGTGCATAGTTCAAGAAAAAATTGGAATTTATTTTCAAAAAATGTGAAAAAGTAATATTTTTAAAAGAATTTGAAAAAACAAGGTTTTCGAAAAAATCATTAATTTAAAATTAAAACACCTTTAGAAAAATTTGGAAAAAGTTGATATTTGATCTTTTTATGAAGGTAGTTGTACTTCAATATTTATGCAGTTTTTTAATTAAAAATTGTTTTGAAGAAAAATTGTAGCATTTTTTAGAAAATTAAAAAATAAATCAATTTTAGCCAATTTTTAAAGAAATGAAAATACCTACTATAGATAGTTTTAATTTTTTATATAAGAAAAAGTTGTATTAAAAAAATTAATTGAACCATCCTAGGAAATTTTTTAAAAAAATATTTCAAAAATGAATCATTTATTTTTTTTGGCGGGGGGGGTGGGGGGTAGTTGGATATGGTAGAAAGCATAGTTGTAATTTTTTTCAAAAAACATTTTTTAATGTTCTCAAAAAATCATTATTTTTAGACTAAAACATCCTCAAAATGTTTTTCAACGTGAATTTTTAATTTTAGAAATTTAAAGAAAGCAAAAAAATAAAACGATCAATTTTTTGAAAAGATAAATACTTTTTCAATTGAAACACTTTCAGAAAAAAGTTGAAAAATTAAGTAATTCTGAAAATTAAAGTAAAAGTTGGAAAAAAATTGAAAAAATTAAAAAGTAATATTTTGAGAATTTTTAAAATTTTAAAATTTTAAAGAATTGTTCAAAATGTTTTTGACAGTTTATTTTTAAAACATTTTGTTTTATCTAAAAATATTTGAAAATTTTAAAAATAAGTAGTTTTTCAAAACAATTTCACTTCAAATTTTTTTTTAAAATGAAAACTTTTTAAAAGAAAACATGAAGAAAAAAAATTTGTTAAT
>FIZV01017181.1:0-11159 GCA_900050545.1 Trionymus perrisii | reverse complement strand
AAAAAAAGGATAATTATTTTTACACGATTTTCACGATTTTTTTTTTTTTTTTTTTTTTTTAACGTAATGTGCAACTGAGGCTAGTGGCGTTTTCACGATTTTGTTTCAGCGGAAAAATTTTTAAAGTTGGCAAAAATCAAATTTTAAACGCTTACAAAATATTTTCAATTGAATTCGAGGTTTTAAGAAATTGAAAATATTCGAAATTTCAACTCAAAAAATTGTTAAAGTTCAAGATATTTTAAATTGAAAATTGAAATAATTTTTAAAATTAGCAAAAAATAAAGTTGACAAAATTTTAAACGTTTGCAAAATATTTTCAATTGAATTCGAGGTTTTACAAAATTAAAAATATTCGCTAATTTGCAATCACAAAAAATTCACTTGAAATTTTTCTAATCCAATATAATCGAAATTTTAACTCAAAAAATTGTTAAAATTCAAGATAATCTAAATTGAAAATTTTTACCAAATGTTCGCAATTAAAAAAAAAAAACAAAAAAAAACAAAAAACTGAAATTCTATTTTGGCAGAACAAAGAAATTGCAAAAAAATTTTGTTCTTGTGAAAAATTAGTAAAAATTTAATTTGATTTTTTTTAGAATTTTCCCAATATTCGCAACTAAAAAAAAAACAAAAAAAAAACCTAAAATTCCATTTTGACAGAAAAAAGAAATTG
Organism: Trionymus perrisii; assembly: GCA_900050545.1. Taxonomy (NCBI): domain Eukaryota; kingdom Metazoa; phylum Arthropoda; class Insecta; order Hemiptera; family Pseudococcidae; genus Trionymus; species Trionymus perrisii. The sequence goes on along the minus strand of FIZV01017181.1, from coordinate 10,480 downwards.
CAAAAAAATTTTGTTCTTGTGAAAAATTTGTAAAAATTTAATTTGAAATTTTTTTAGAATTTTCTCATAATATTTTCAATTTCACTATTTTGAAAAATTTGTCAAAATTCAAATTTCACCAAATTAATACTTATTTGCATAATATTCGTGATTTCGCCTTTACAAAATATTTGTAACCAAAAATTCAAAATTTTAAACTTTTTTGGCAAAGTATTTAAAATTTTGACATAAAAAAAGTTGGAAAAATTAAAAGTTGACATAATTGGAAAATATTTGCTAAAGAAGTGGGTATTTTCACGATGAAAAATGTTTGCAACTTTGCTTTTGTGAAAAATTACTAAATATTCAACTTGAAAAATTTTTTAAATTATTGCAAAATATTTTGAATATTAGATCTATTATTTTGAAAAAAAAAAATACAAAAATTCGACGTTTTATCAAATGAAAAATGTTCCCAAAATATTTGTTATTATTATGCTATCTCAAAAAATTTTTCAAAGTTCAATGGTTGAAATTTTTTTCTCTTCAAAATATGTGAAATATCAGCTCAAAATCGCTAAAATTCAACATCACATCGCCTTGATCGAAAATGTTCACTAAATATTTGCTACTTTTGGGGGGGGGAAATTTTCTAAAATTCAATTTTGACCATATTTTGAAAATTTTGCAAAATATTCGCCAGTAAATTTGGATAACTCGACGATTGGAAAATATTTTACGCAGAATATTCGAAATTTTAGTCTTACAAAAAATTTGCTAACACCAAAGTTTGATTAGTTTGTAAATTTTTGTAAAATATTTATTCCTTTTTTTTTGAAAAATTTTCAAAAATTGAAGGATTGTTGAATTAAAAATTCTTTTCAGTTTTGCTTTTGAAAAAAAAAAAAAAATGGTAAAAATAAAACTTTAGCGATGCTTTAAAAAATTGGCATAATATTCTGCTATTTCGCTTAAAGGGGAAAAATAAAGTTGCAAAAAATTAACAAAATTCCAAATTTCGGAGTCTTTTTTTTTCAAAAAGGTAAGATTGACTATATAGATTGGATTTTGATTTAATATTGAATGAAAACCTTGTTTTTTCTAGAAATTATCAAAAATTTAACGTAAACAAAATCTTAAAATTTTGTCAATTTAAAATTCAAAAAAAATTTTTCTACTCAGCACACTCTATTCAGCCATTAAAAAATTGCAAAAATTCAAGGTAAGTTACTTACGCAGTACTAAACATATTCGCGATTAAATTTTTGCAAAAAAATTCAAAAAAATTGACAATGGCTGGAAATTTTTTTTTTCAAACATGATCCTTGTGAAAAATAATTTAGTAAAAGCTCAACGTTTAAAGAATGTTTTTGGTAAAATATTCACAATTTTGGCCTTTAAAAAAATTACAAAAATTCAAAATTTCCATGGTTGGAATTTTTTCTAAAATACATTTAAAAGTTTGTTTGTTTGTTTGTTTTTTTTTTCGAAAAATGTGTTAAAATCAAACACCATCAAAACTTGAAAATCTTTCAATTTTTACATCATTTTTAAGAAATTCTTTGAAAAATTGGCTCAAGATTCAATTTTGGCGGATCTTTAAAATTTTCGCGAAATGTGTGCTAATTAGTCTCTTGTTGGTAGAATTTTCTCTGGAGAAGCCATCAAATTCCCTACACCCGTGGACTTTCCTTTGAAAAATTGAAAATATTCAATTCCTGTGGACTAAAATAAATTCCCAATTTTAGGCAATTAAAAAATTTGCCAAAATCAAAATTAGTATAATTTAAAATTTTTGCAAAATACGTATTTGCATTTTTTTTTTAAATAAAAAAATTTGCGAAAATTGAAGGTTTTAGAATCGCAAATTTTTACGATTTTGTTTCGGTGAATGAAAATGATAAAAATTGAACTGTCTTTGACGATGCTTTAAAAATTTGTTAAAATATTCGCTATTTCGTTACGAAAAATCTGAAAAAATTGAAATTTTGCAAAAAATGTACATACTTCCTTTCAAACACGATGTTGCAATAAATTGAAGAAATTCCAAATTACGCCATCGACTTTTTTTTTTTTTTTACAAAAATCCAATGCTGACAAAGACAAAACTGAAATTTTTTTCAAATATTAAAAATTTTGTATTTACCAAAAATTATCAAAAATTCAACTTGAACTAAATTTTTCCCAAAATATTTCTCGGAAATTAATCGGAAATTTGTGGCCATAAAGTTTAGAAATTTCTTCAATTTTCGCTCTGGCAAAAATTTTAGAGCTTTCGGAATGAAAAATGTTTGCAAAGTGTTCGCATAAACTACATTTCACAAACCAGGGAGACACAAGTTAAGTAAACATTCATACCAAGCCAAAAAAGTACAAAATTCATACTGGCAAGTCAAAAATCATCACTTTCTGTGACATTATCTCTTCAGCACTTATTGTCGCACGCCATGTGTCCAGTACATAAAATATACTAGATGGACGTTTTTCCAACGAGGTATTACCTATACTATGTACTACGATAGTGACTCTCCATTGCCTAAATTTGTGGACGCGTATCAGTCGGAAGGAAAACTTGTACCTATAGTTCTATATTTCGTATAATACTCGTATTTTCAAAATGTATAAACTTTTTTCAAAACGTAAAGTTATAGTTTCGGTGATCTTATCGTTATTTTTAACGATCAGTTTATGGTACTTGAGTAGAAATTTTCGACAATCCTACCAAACGACGATATCAACGGAGCAGATAAGCGTAATGAAGTAAGTATACCAGCATACATCAGTGGCGTATTTGAGGTGGAAGTCATGAAAGTCCGACTTCATTCCACATTTTCAAAGAATTGAGATTTTTATGAAGTAGGCAGTTATAAAAAAAATAAAATTTTGAAAACCTTGCAAAAGTGGTTCAAAAATTCTGCAAGATCTTGAAAAAATTTTCCACATCGATTCAAACTTCCCATATTCCATAGATTAATAATTATTAAGTATAATTTTATGAACAGAAATTTTTAGAGAAGTTTTAAAAATTTGAACTCGTAGAAAATTTACAAATTAGAATTTGAGAGAGAAAAAAAGTTAGGGTCCTAGTTTTATGTTTCTCTTGATATATTTTTAAGGTACGTGGGCGACAGAGTGGATGATTTTCTTAATATTTCTTTAAAAAATTACAATTTATGCCTTACATGAAAATTTGACAATTTTTGAAAATTTTCAGTTTCGAAAAATCATTGGATCCATTGAAGATTAATAATTTTTAAAAATTTGTCAATTGTTGGAAAATTCAATAATTTTTAGAAATTCGACAATTTTTGAAAAGGTGATGACTGATGACTTTTAAAAATTCTGCAATTTTTGAAAAATCCGTTATTTTTGCGAATAAGGGAATTTTATAAAATTTAACAATTTTGGAAAATTATTGGGTCACAATTTTAAAAAAATTTTCAATTTTTAGAAATTCAATAATTTTTGAAAATTTGCCAGTTCCTTAAAAACTGACCATTTTTAGAAAAGTGACAATTTTTGAAAAATCCTTAATTTTTGTAAATTAGAAAATTTTATTAAATTCAGCGAATTTGAGAAATTTGATAATTTTTGAAAATATTCCAGTTTTTGAGAAAGTGACAATTTTTAAAAATTTGACGATTTTTAAAAATATAAAAATTTTGCAATTTAAAAAAAAAACACTAATTTTGGAAAATTTGTAAGTTTTTAAAAGAATGAAAATCTTAAGAAATTTTTAAAAATTCCGTAATTTTTAAAAAATCAATAATTTTTGTGAATTTTGGAGAATTTTTTAAAATTCAGTGAATGAAAAATTTGACAATTTTTGAAAATTAACAATTTCGTAAAATTATTGAATCGTTAAAAATTGATGATTTTTAAAAACTTAGAAATTTTAAAGACTTGCAATTTTTTAAAAATTTATTAATTTTGAAAAAACAATTTTTAGAAATTTAAAGATTTTTAAAAATTTAATAATTTTTGAAAATTTGTCAGTTTTTGAGGAAATTACTATTTTTGAAAAATGATAAATTTGAAAATTCCGTAATTTTTGTGAATTAGGGAATTTTAGAAAATTCAGTGCTTTTGAGAAATTTTATAATTTTTGAAAATAATTGAATTTTTGAAAAACTGAGAATTTTTAGAAATTAGACTTTTTTTTTCTCATTAACGCCATGTACAGCAACTGAGGCTAGTGGCGTATTGACGGCTTTTAAAAATTCAAAAATTCTGGAAAGTTTTGAAATTTTTAAAAATTTAGTAATTTTTGAAAATTTGCCAGTTTCTGAGAAAATAAAATTTTTGTAAAAATATTAATAATGATGGTTTTTTTAAATTTTGTAATTTTCGCGAATTACAGAATATTTTAGAAAATTCGGCGATTTTGAGAAATTTTATAATTTTTGAAAATTATGGAATTATTGAGAAACTGAGAATTTTTAGGAATTTGAGGTTTTTTTTAAAAATTCGAAAATTCTGGAAAATTTTGAAATTTTTAAGAATTCAATAATTTTTGAAAATTTGTCACTTTTTTCAAAGAAAACGGCGAATTTTAAAAAAATTATGATTTTTGAAAACTTCTAATTTTTATGAAATTAATAATTTTTGGGAATTGAAGATTTTTAGTAAATTCAGCAATTTTGAAGAATTTGATAACTTGAAATTTTTTTGCCGGGGAAGGGGAGGTATGTAATTATAAAAAAAAAAATTAAATGGCAATGAATTTCTCAAACTTCAAAGATTGGTACAATTTTAAAATAACCAAAAATTCAATTTATTCTTAAATCAATTTTTTTTGAATTTTTAATTTTGATAAAATTTTAGATTCGCTAAATTTATAAAGTGTCAAGAATTGACCTCATTGGAAAAAATTATGAAAATTATACATGATTTTGAAAAATTAAGAGAAATGGGAAACAAAAAAAATAAATTGGAAGAATTTATATGAGACTCCAAAAATTTATCGAATTTTAAAAATTTATTAGAATTCAGAAATTAGCAAAATTGAAATTTTTCATCATTTTTCCAATTTTCCAATTTTGCATTTTCGTAAATTTTCAAAATTAAAATTAGTAAGGGTTTTCTCAGACTTCAATGATTGTTTCAATTTTAAAATGACCAAAATTCAACTTTTTCTTAAATTTTAAGAATTTTTCAAATTTTGAATCTTAACAAAATTTTAATAATTTAAAGATTCGCTAAATTTTTAAAATGTCAAGAACTGATTCCCACTTGAAATATTTATTAAAAATTATCCAATTTTGAAATTCCGCCGAATTTTGAAGATTACAGAATTCTTAAAAAATTAAAAAAATGGGAAACGATAAAAATTTATCAAACTTCAAAAACTGATCCAATTTTTAAAATCTAAGGCTTATTGCAGTTTGAAAATGAGCAAAATTTCATTTTTTTTCCAGATTTTGACTTTACTTATACCTACTAATTTGATTAATTTTTCAAATTTTTAAAAATCATCTAAATTTGTTAAAATTGAAAAATAACTAAAACTCCTTTTTTTTTACCAAATTTTGAAATATCCCCAAAATTTAGAATTTTTACGATTTTTTTAACGGGTTTCTAAATTTTAAAGGATCGCTAAATTTTGAAAATTGAATTGGATCGACTCATCGACAGTGCTGTTAATTTTGAAAAGCTCTCAGAAATTTTCAACGTCGTATCCGAGGATCCATCCATCCCCTACCGGTTCTTGTACAACAAATTGCCTAATCTCCGTTCGTTAAGGGATAGCTGAAATCTAAAAATTATAACTCACCTGCGCATGGGCAAGATCCTCGTTTCACATTGCCTATGTAGTCTACAGTTCCTTGCTCAGCTGCCGAAATGAACCACGTAGCGGAATGGAGTTCCAAAGGAGCTTTGAAACAATCGTATTTTATATATTGGCTGCAGTTCAAAGAATGAGAAATTAGTTCGCTCAACATTTCAGATGTGAACTCTCGATATTTGATGGCGAAACTGAAGTCAGCTTCGGTCGAACTGCGAACATCCTGTTAAGCAATCTACGATTAAAAATTCACGCGAAATGATTGGCAAAAAACTATTGAAAAGGTACTTGCTATTTGACTGGGTAGATTATGCTCGACTATGGTTTTTGTCTTCCAGTCTTCCAAAGATTGAAATTCGCATTTGACGTGAGCAGGCGGAAATCTACCATTGCCGTCGATGTCGATCAAATACACGTCTGGTTTTGTGTAGCCGAGAAGTGCCAATTCTTCGCACGTTTTCTTAAATTGAGCTGTGTTACCGTATGAATAAGTTACATCGATTTAAAAACTGTCTAAAGCAAATATAGAACGATGGAAAATATATGACGCGAACGTCGAAACTGGAAATCTCACCGAAGTGACAATTTTTTCCAATGTATCCGGTGCCGCTGCAATCGCAATGTACTTTGTCATCTTTGATGGAGCACTTTCCTCCGTGTTTACACGCATTATCCCTTTTACAAGGGTCTACTAATTGACAGTTATCAATGGATACTTCGCCAACCATGTGATTGGTGCGAACAATATATCGGGGCTCGAGTAATTTGTCATTTATCGATATATTACGCAGACATCCTATTAATCCTGCGACCGTGAAAAAGAAATCACCACACATGCATTGCATAGGTAATTAGGTATACGACACGTGTGTTGAAAATTTCGCCAGAAATTGTTACTTGGACGACGCGAATTGCGAACAGAATTTTTCCAACAGCATAAAACAAGTATGTAGTCTTACCTACGTTAGGTTTTCCATTTATTCCGCTACCTACGATGATTTGTTCGCTAAGATTAAATCGTAATCCGAATATGTGATTTGTGCGGTGTTTAAAGTCGATAGTTAAGTTCAATTCGCTATTACAATATTGCAAATCTATCTGGAAAACATAAAAGTACTTTTATTCTCGTGAAAAACGTAAATAAATTGCTAAAGCCGTCACCCAAACAGATAGAAAAATATTTATCTAGATTATCTTGTCTTCGTCTAAGAATAAAGAATTCTCAAGTATTCGGATTTTTCGGCGAGAGGGGAAGCTACTGTACGCTGCGTGCACGTACATAAAGAGGTATTCAATTTTTATCAAGGACCCTAAGGCGAATGCTGGCACAAAGCGAGGTAAATGGTTCTCGGGCGCTTTCATTGTCGTCGCAACCGAAAACACTGTTATATTATTTAAAGTTCAATGTAAATTTTGTTTGTGTTTTTTTTTCTTAAATTTTACTCTCTCGCGAGTTTGATAATAATTTATAACATAGACCTACGCAATAACTAAAATTTGCCAACTTCAAAGCAGCAATTCCCAGAATTTTTCATCAAATGCAAATGTATTCTAAAATGTTTTTTTACTTTCATTTTTTGTAAACAATTTTCAATTTTTTTATTTTCAAAAAAAAAAAAGAGAATTTGATTTTTGACAGTACTTATTCTTGAATTTTTCTATAGAAAAATGTTGGAAATATTTCATTTCTACAAATTTTTTCACATGGTAATTTTGCCTAGGTATATTTTTTTTTGTTGGGTATTTATGAAATACCTAGGTAAGTTTTTATTTTGGAACTTTCCCTGGAAATTTCTTTAAGGGAATTTAATTTTTTGTCATTATTAAAAATTGTTACTTTGAAAAATAATTTTGGAAAATGTTATCGAATTTTGAATATCTGTAAAATTACTTCAGTTTTTAAATGATGAAATTTCAGAGCTTTACGAGTAAATATTTCTATAATTTTCCAATTTTGGATTTTTTTCTTCAAAAAATCAGTTGAACTTCGAAAAATATATTTTAAAAATTTTTGGAATTGAAATTTTTGGAAAGTTTAATAAAATTTTAGAAACCTTCATTAAAAAATTCTTCATTTCCAACAAATTACAGTGACCTATCAGAGTTTTTCATTTTTTTTTTCAATTCCTCTTAACGTTTCAATTTTATAACCTCATTTTTCTCAAATTTTTCAAATTTTTTCAGTTTTCCAATTTCTTTGATTTTTATTTTCTCCTCAATTTACAACTTTTTAGTTGTTCAAGTTTTATTTCATTTTTTTCTACCTATTTCTTCGCAATTAATTTTTTTTTCTATTTTTTGTTTATCGTATTTTTTTTCATTTTTTTTTTGTCATGATATAGTAGGTACCTATGTTATTAAAGTTACCATTTTTTCCTTATTTTTATTCGCTTTATATGAGAGTACTAATAGAACAAAGTATACTCACGGAATGCCATTGATTTTTCGTATTATCGTATTTAACGCTGACCAATTGAGTATTGTTTACAACCACATTAGAGACCAAATCGAATCTGACTTCTTCGTTGACAACTCTTACCTGAGTGAATTTTTAGACGATTAAAACGAAGTGAGGAGAATTTTGCAATATTCGTCGCTGACTCACCTCCCAATATCCCTCTCCGGTCTCGGTGGTCACCTCAGCAGCGGCCAATACAGCAAGATTCTTATAACTGCGAAAATCAAACTTCAAAGAGAAACATCCGGACGTATTGAAATTCTCGTTGAACCACCACAAATGCGAAGAATAGAAAGGAAAAGTCAGAGGGATAGATTCGACATTCATGTCTCCGAATTCGGGCTCCAATAAGCCAATGTAGTGTACTTTTGGATTACCCTTTTTCAACTCGTATAAAATGGATATCTCGTTGAAAAACACGTACTTGAGCGATCCGGTAAAATAATTGTTGGATTTTAAGCCTATGCAAAAGAAATATAAATACATATATTTACTGGCGAAGGGTACTCTTAAGTGTAGTAAGTGTTAATCGGCATAAGGGTAAAATATATCTGCGAGGCTTTCATCGTAGCAGCGCACGAATTTGTAATCAAGTCTCGCGTCTTAAGTGCTGTACTTTTTTTTATGGCGAAAATTTCCATCTGGCGGAAGGTTTGCGAGCGTAGGTACGCTTTTAATTTAGCCTTATTCTCTCGTATCTCTCTCACTTTGAACTGACGTGTCGGTACTGAGGTATATTATGCCACGCTGGGTATGGTGTTGATGAAAAATAATTTCAAAAACATGTACACATTCGTACGAGATGTTTCTTAATAGGAGCTTCAATTTTCACACTATAACGTACGAGTATGTTATAAATACGCCCTCTCTGTGAAAGAGTCAAGTGAGCCATGAGAGAATGATAAGGCCGCGAATGTGTGCACTGCGTGCTCATTTATGGTATGGTTTGTATAGAATTACCTTTTTTTTTTTGCAGTTCGGGCCCGCCGGCGATATAAATTTCCGGATCAATGTACAAGTAATTCATCGAGCCTTCGATTAGCATTGTTTTGCGGATATCGTTCAAAGATACGTTTATTACGTTGTAACTATGCGATATGGTCAAATTGAACCATTTATTGCAGTTCACTTTATGACCCAAGGTGGTTACGAGTGGATTTTCGTTTCCTAAATCGATTTCCACGACGACGGTGCCGTTCTGTATGGAAGCCGAAATGTAGTGAAATTTCTCGTGCTCCCCGCTCGCGTAGAATAACGCAGAGTCGTCGAATCTCGTCTACGTATCCCAAAAAATAACATACAGCATGTCACATGGAGTGTAAATATTTATACGTTTGCGATAAAAGCCCAAGTCGAGTGTGCCACGACGCGTGCACAAATTCGAGCTACACTTTAGCCATGGCATGGCGTATGCTATATGTAATAATATGTGCAGTCTTACTTTGAAATGTAGACTAACGCGATTAACGCTAGAATGTACTCTGTCCTTCCAATCGTATACACGGTAAGATACGTAAGACGAACCTCGCAGCGTGAGAATTGTGGCCGCTGTAAAAATTGTTCGACAGAATCAAGCACAAGGCCGGAGCTTGAGCGTGAAATAAGGTAAAGTACCTATGTAGTAGTGAACACCTTAAGCGTCTTTTAACTTGTTACCATTCATACATCGAAAGTACTGTTTTAAAATCTTTCAAATTTCATTATACTCGTACTTGGTTGAGTTCAGAAAGGTTCAAGCTTTCATTTCGTAATATGACTTTTTAAAATTCGCATTTACTTTTTGAAATTTTCACTCAAAGTCAAGAGATGGAAAATTTCCAAAATGATCCATTAGTGAACACCCTTGAGATGGTAGTTACCTGTGGTGAACAGTTGTGGATCCAGTTGTGAACACCCCTCGAAAAACTTCACAAAATACGTTTAAAAAATTTCACCTTTTTGGACCTAACAAAGGGTGGGACGTCTTTCGAAGAATGGAACTTTTGAATAATTAAAGAAAAATTCTAATTAGAATGTTTGAAAAAATTTTTAGCTAAAGTGAACATTTATTTTTTCGATTTGTATTTTTTTCAGGTGGTTTTATTGAACTCTAGTTTTGTTTCTTTTGATATATGCATTTTGAAGGTATGTGGGCGGGGGGAGGGGTGATTTTTTTTCATTCCTAAAAATGTGGAAGTTTACGCATTAGGTACTGAAAATTTATAATTTCGTAAAATTGTTGGATCATTAAAAATTGACAATTTTTAAAAATTCAGAAA
>FIZV01017174.1:0-18933 GCA_900050545.1 Trionymus perrisii | reverse complement strand
TAAAATTTTCCCCCAAAAAAAATAAAATTTTCCCCAAAAAAATTTAGAAATTTTTTTCCTAAAAAAAAAAAAAAAAAAAAAATGGAAAAGGTATTTTTTTTTATTTCAAAAAATAATATAAAGATTCTCCAAAAAATCAATAGATTTTTTCTTAAAAAAAAAAAAAACGGTTTTCTCTGCTAAAAAAAAAAAAATCAACAAAACTGGATGACGTTTTCAAAAAAATGAACAGATTTTCTCAAAAGTTGAAAATTTTTTTCCTCCGTTAAATTTGTAAATTTTTTCACCAAAAAAATGAAAAAAATTTTATTTTTGTAAAAACTGAAAAAAACTTTTTTTTAATCGAGAAATTTGTTTAACTAAATTTTTTACACTGATTCCAAAAAAATGATTATTTTTTAATACCAAAGAATTGAGAAGTTTGTCCTTCAAAAAAAATTGAAAGATTTCCTTTACCTTAAAAATAAAAGATTTCCCTCTAAAACAAAAAAGATTAACAGAAAAACTTTTTTTTTTTAAATTGAGAATTTTAAACTTACAAAAAAATAAAAGTATTTTTCCAAAAAAAAAAAAAAAAAAATTCTATGCAGTCTATGTAGGTACGTATTAAATTTGTGCATTTTCGAGTTTTTCTAGGGTGCAGCTTATTACACTTTTGAAATTTTGGGTGTTGCTCAAAATATACCGTTGCACATGTTCTTCTGTGGAGATTTTAGGTAGCTGAAAAAAATTTCAGAATTGATTGAATCTTCTCATGAAGCAGTCACAAACACATGCAAAAGATAGTCGTTCTAATTTTCTCATTTCGCCTTTAAATGTCATTTTCCTTCTTCCACTTTCATTGCACATCATTCTTATGACCACACGGGAACAGTGAAACATCCAAGTATTTTATTGAAATCATTATTCATATACGAGCGACGTGTAGGTATGTTTTCTTCATTCGATGCACTCTTTTTGATAAATATTAGAGTGCTAGAGGAGGTAGGGTGCAGAATACGCTCGATTTTGTTGTTTGATTTTACGACTTGTTTTCCAATTATCATCGACCCTCTGCAATCGGTGTACCACCAAAGTGAACTGTCCTTCCATTCAAAAAAATAGTTGAACGGAGATGCGGAACTATAGCAGATGTACGAGTATTGCATGAACCGCAGAGGGTGAATGCATTCTCATAATGAAGAAAAGCGCATGCTCCGTTTGAAGTGTCATCCCTCTATTCTTACCCTAACCTACATGCTTCAAATTAAAGCTTTTCGTGTGGAATTATCGATATTATGTAAAAAAAAAATTATAATGCTAGTGTTAGACGAGTGGTGTTGCAAAAATAAATCATTTTCTGAATTTTTCACTCTGACGGTAACATCAACCGGCAAGTAACTTTATAAAAAAATTGTCACGTTGGTAACACTGCTTTCAGTTTTCAAAAATGAGCTACCCTTTTTAGAAACTTTGATATTGATCGAATTTGAGAAAACAGTAGCGATATCGGTGCCTTTGTAAGCGGTTAAAATGCCGCTTTTCTGACGAGCATGTGAAAATCACAAAATTTGCAAATAGTATTGCAAAAATCCATGTGATTTGATTTGTTTGAAATTTGTTGCGACTTTCTATAATATTAATCGTTTTGATTCGGTGGTGTGGAGGCGCCGCCTCCAAATGAACGACCACGATGTGGACGACGTCGCTTTTTTAACATCCGCGAACCACTATAGTAAGTACTTAGTAGATAATATTGAAGCTTTTCTTCGAGTCTCTGGTGTTATGTCCAATTGGATATCGCATACTTCAGATGATTTATTTTTTCCATCTCACTCGTGTAAAAAACCGATAGGTATAGAGAATTATTATTTCGATTCGTACTTCTCAAGTGTTACCTATTAGTATAATCATCCGACAGGTTCTAATTTAAAAGAATTTTGAAGAATTTTCTTTCGATCTCGTTTTTTCTTTTGTTGGAATACTGATATCGATTTATTGCTATCTATTCTTCTCTCTTAGCTTCAGGAAATATTTTATTGCACATTCTTTATCCTCGATACGTTCGCATTACTTACTGAAATTTGATTACGGTTAATTAAAGATTTTAAAACTCCATGAGATAGGTATCGGTACTTACATACATGGACCTGAAAATTTTGAGTTGTACGAAAATAGTTATGTAGGTAAATGCTTTTTTCTTTATACCTATAGGCTACCTCGATTATAAATTTTTTTTAAGAATAGGTAGTAATTAAGATGAAAGGAAAGGATGCGTTTTGAGTGAGTCTGATTTTAAAGATACCACCTTTAAACCTTTTTATTTTAGGTTCGTACTCGTTTAAATGCTTCAGAAGTTCAAAAAATACAATAAGTAGGTACCTAATTTTATTTGCATTATTATTATAATTATATATTTTATCGTCATAAATTCATTTCATTTTTTTCATTTGATAAAATAGATTAAAAATCTTACTCATAGATAAGTACCTATTTTAAAAATGTGTCTTTTTGAAACCCTTATTTATCCTGTAGGAGCTAGTGGTAGCCAAAGTGCGATCCATAAAAGGAGTTTGTACGATCATGGAGGAGTTGCTGTTTGCTCACAGCAAAGAGCTTTAATTATCGCCGGAGTTTTCTTTGTAGTTTTATTCGTTTCTTCTGTTATTATTGCATATTTTGGACCGCAAAATGGTACGTTTTTTTCCTCATTTGAAACAAGCACTTGAATCATTTTTTCCAATTAGAAAATACCTACTATATCTGTTTATTTTATAGACTGCCCGTGTATTGGACAAAAGCCATTATTTTTAACCGAAGAAGATGGGGTGAATGCTTCTCGTAGCATAATTCCAATCGCCACAAATGGTGAAATATTTCCCTGGAATAATTTACGTCTTCCAACATTAGTCAGACCGGAAAGATATCATATCAACATACATCCTAATTTAACAACGTTAGAAGTAAAAGGTACCTAGACCTATATACCTATTACCTAGCGTAATTCTTTTTAAAAAACATTTTTGAAGCGTGTGCAATTTCAGAAAAAATTCCCCATGTGAAAACTACTTGAGAAAATACTTTATTATACGACTAACGTGCACTAGATAGAACTGTATGGAACCAAACGAAACACTTGAGTGTGCTTGAGGAGGAAAGCGCGCGAGGGTCTCGTGCTTTTATCTTACTCTCCATCTAATAAAATGTATGTTTTTTTTTTTTGCTGAAAAATTGAATTAACTGCTGTGGTGAAAGGGAATCTTATCCTTAATGCTCAAAAATTGTTTTAAAACTCCACATCTATTTAAGTTGATATTTATGTTTAACTTTATCATATTTCCTTCCTTAGGTCAAACGTCTATCGATTTCAAAGTTGATAAACCCACAGATTTTATTGTGTTTCATAGTAAAAATTTAACAATTACGGAAAAGGTATGCATAAACTTATAGACATTAATTTGTAGATAGATATGGTACCAAATCATCTGTGTATTTACTCAATTCCTTTTTTTAGATTTTAATTAATCGGAGGAGTAATGAAAAGATAGAAATTACACGTATGTTGGAATACTTGGCTGGTCAACAAATATTTATGGAATTAGATGAAGAGCTGAAAAAAGAGGAAAATTACACCCTGGTTATAAAATATACTACAAGATTAGGGACGGAGTTGGAAGGATTTTATTTAAGTAGTTATGTTACTCGATCGGGAGAAAAAAAGTACGTACCTGCCAGTTCTTTTTTTTTTTTTTTTGAAATTCTTCATTGTACCTGTGAGTAAATTTTATATGCATAGGGAGAAATTAAATTATCTATAGTATACATATTACCCTTTCACTGTCTAATGTCTGCTTAATTTTGATTTAAGATTCTGTTTTATTTTTTTTTTTGAACAGGTATTTGGCAACAACACACTTCGAACCAACATATGCTAGATCAGCATTTCCTTGTTTCGATGAACCCCAATTCAAAGCTAGATTCAAAATGTCTATACTCAGAGATCGATTTCATATTTCTCTATTCAATATGCCCATTAAAAGCACCGACGATATTGGATTTTATATGGGAACTGGACTGGTAAGTTGTTATTTTATTGGAACTCTTTGAATACCTAAGTTGAAAGATAGGTACCTATATTAGACATGAAAATGTCGAGTTTTCCCGAAGAGGAGAGGATGGAAATTTTTTAAATGTTGAATGTGAGGATTAATTTTTTCTCCAAAAACTTGAAAACAATTTTTTACACCAAAAAATTGAAATAGGTACTACCTATATTTTCTTTTTAAATTAAGATAAGAGATCAAGAGTTTTTTTTTTCCAATAAAAGGAAAACATTTTTTACATAGATTCAAAAATGAAATGTTTTTTCAAAAAAAAATTTTAAATTTCCTTCTCCGAAAAAATAAAAGATTTTTTCGAGAATTGAGATATTTTTGCATTCTGACTCCAAACTAATTACGATATTTATCATTCCAAGAAAATTCGAAAGTTTTTTTTTCTTCATAAAAATAATTGAGAAATACCTACATATTTTAATTTCAAAAAAATTGAAAGTTTTTTTTCGTTTTGGAAAAAGACAATTTTTTTTAGTTTTAAGATTTTTTTCGGAAAAATTAAACGATTCTTTTTTTCAATTACAAGAGTTTTTTAAAGCGATTTCTTCTCCAAAAAATTTCAAGTTGAATTGAGAAACATCAAGTATTTTTAATTCCTTCTTTAATCTTCTCCAAAAAAACAATTTTTTCCTCTTAAAAAATTTCTAGTTTTTCAAAAAAATTTCCAGAAAAATTGAGATGATTAAAAAAAGTTCCGAAAAAAATGAAAAAAAATTGAGATAATTGTTTTCTTCATAAAAAAAGCTAAAATATTTTCCTTCTAATATCTGCAAGATTTTTTTCCAAAAAATTTCAAATTGAAAAATAAAAGTTTTTTTTTTTTCAAATTAAGTTATTATTACATACTTATTACAATTTTCGGAAAAAATTGAACAATTTTTTATCCAAAAAGTAAATGACTATTTTAAAATACCTAACAAAATTGTGGAATTTTCCTCTTCAAAGACATTAAGAAAAGAAAAAAAAAATTGAGAAATTTGACATTTTTTTCTAAGAGAATAGAAAGAAATGAAGGGTTGGTTTTGTATATAAACAGTCATATTCGAAAGTTTGAATTTTTTATTACAGTTCCTAGATACAAGAATAGTCACGATGACATTTATTTTTCAAAGAGACAAATTCTCCATCAATTTTTATTTCGTATCAACTATCAATCAAATTAAGAAGGGGTAGGTATAAAAATGAAATGTACACGTTGGAAGAAAATTTATTACTTATCTTACTTCAAAATTTTTTGATTATTTATCAGTTTTTTTTTCTCACGCAAAATTACATTTTATGACTATGCTTGTTTTTACAATCAACCCCTGGAATTTTTCCAAAGAAATTGAAAAAATATTACATTTTTCCCTCATAAAAATAAGAAATCCTCTTCCCTCTCTTTAAAAAAAAAACAATTTTTTTACTTTTTTTTTTTTGACTCAAAAATTTTCAGATTTAGGTATGTATTTTTTATTTCATTTTTTTTAAATCCAAAAATTAGTTGAAAAATATTTTTATTTCAAAAGATTAAGATCTTTTCTTCTATTTTATACCAAAAAAATTTGTATAAAAATTTTTTCAATATTTTTCTTCCAAAAAAAAAATGGAAATTTTAATAATAGTGGGTATTTAATGTTTGCATTTTCGGAGTCTGCTAGGATATAGCTGATTCACTTTTGAAATTGAGTACAACTCAAGCACCCAAGTTACTGCTAAGTTTCCAACTACGTAAAAGTGTATCTCCATATTTCTGTTTTTGTAGTACCTATACCTTTCTTGATACTCGATGCATGGCTTTTGTTTTTTAATTCTTACGATATCTAAAAACGTTTGAAATAATTATATTTTTAATTAGGTTCGAGATGATTTCTATGAATCAGTAGAAATGAGCACCTATCTCGTAGCGTTTGTCGTATGTGATTACAACCACACCAGTACTTTGACTTCGAAGAAAATATCCGTCAGCGTTTATGCTCCTACTGATCTTTTACCTCAAGCTACTTTTGCTCTAAATACGGCCACAAAGATGATGGAGCATTATGAAGAATTTTTTGGGGTACCTTATCCATTACCTAAACAAGGTAGGTATCTACAGTCAACACATTGTCGAAATCCATAACTTTGAGTAGGTATTGATATATTTTTATGCTTTCGTTTTTGTTTTTTTCATCATTCGTAGATCTTATCGCTATTCCCGATTTTGGCGCTGGAGCGATGGAAAACTGGGGACTAATTACGTACAGAGAAACTTCCATTTTATACGATGCAGAAGAAACGTCCGCTGCGGCTCATCAGTGGGTTGCTGTAGTTGTAGCTCATGAACTCGCTCATCAAGTAAACCCGATATAATTAGATCACTAAACCACTCTGACTTAATCTGGCATTAAAATATTCGATTAAATTATTATTTTTGTAGTGGTTTGGCAATTTAGTTACCATGCGGTGGTGGAATGATTTATGGTTAAATGAAGGATTCGCTAGCTTCTTGGAATATTTAGGAGTTGATCACGTAATGCCAGGATGGAGCATGATGGACCAATTTATTCTCGATAAAACTCAGCAGGGCCTTCAATTAGATGCTTTATCAACCAGCCATCCCATTTCCGTTACCGTTCATGATCCTGTTGAAATAGAAGCCATTTTTGATTCAATTTCATACAGCAAAGTGAGATTTTTTTCATTTATGTATCTCCTTAACCTTAACCTTAACCATAATTTTTTTTCATAATTCCTTACGACTTTATTAATGAAAATGTTTTGTTTAATTATACGCGGAATAGGGTGCTGCAATATTATACATGTTGGAAAAATTCCTTTCTCAAGATATATTGCGAAGTGGCTTGAACGATTACCTCAACAAGCACAAATATGGCAATGCTGATACCAAAGATTTATGGACCGTGTTGACCAAGCATACCAATCAAACATTAGATGTGAAGGTAATTATTAAAAATATTTAAATGCATCATGCACATTTCAAAAATTTCAAACCATTCACCAATCAATTAATATTTCCATAGTCTGTAATGGATACCTGGACTCGACAAATGGGATTTCCTCTAGTAACCATCAAGCGTGAAAATTTAACGGGTGACGCTGCCGGTGTGATTACAGCCATTCAGTCAAGATTCCTTCTGACTGCAGATGTTCCTAACATCACTACTATTCAACAACCCGCATCGCCTTTCAAATACAAGTGGTACATTCCATTAAATTATTACACTGATCAGGGCACTTATAAGAACGTGAATACAGTTTGGATGAACATGACTGACTGTAAGTCTGTAACTAGATACCTCCCTAATTCACTTCTCAGCGATCAAACTTTCAGTTTAATTTTCGAAATTAAATATTTTCAGTAACGTTCGAAGTAGATCCAAGAACCAGATGGATTAAAGCAAACGTCAATCAATCCGGATATTATCGTGTAAATTACGACGAAAATTTGTGGAATGAAATTATTTCTCAACTTGCCAACGACCATACAGCTTTCAGCCCCGCGGATAGAGCGAGCTTATTGGATGATGCTTTTACCTTTAGCAGGTAGAAAATTATAAATGTTGGTACCTATTGAAATTTCTGTTTGATTACAAGCTCGCATTAATATCGTTCGTTATTGTAATCAGAGCTGGAATCGTCAATGTCACTCTGCCTCTACGAATGTGTCTGTATCTTCGAAAAGAACGAGATTATGTTCCTTGGGCCACTGCTTTGGACCATTTACGCAACTGGAGCAAATATCTCTCCGAGGCTTCTCCCTACCGAATGTTTCAGTTATTCATGAAGTACCTACTAGAGTCAGTTTCCAACGAAGTCGGATGGGAGGACTCTGGAACTCATTTGGAAAAGTACGCAAAATAATTGAGTTCAAAATGAGAATAAACGACGAGTGATACATTTTTTAAAGAAATCTACGTATATTTTCAATAGGTTGTTAAGATCTGATATTTTGGCGAGTGCTATTTTATGTGAAGTGGAACCTGTCACAACAGAAGCAAGAAATCGATTCAAGAAATGGATGCAAGAAGGAGCCAGAATTCCGCCCAATTTAAGAGAAGTTATCTATTCCGCGGGTATATTAATTACTTTAAAAATGAATTTCGATCTTGATGCATGTGCTAAAATTTCAATTTTCAGGAATTAAATACGGCGGAGTAAAAGAATGGCAATATTGCTGGGCAAGATATAATTCGACCAGAGTTCCTAGCGAAAGGAAACTTCTCCTCAAGGTCCTCGGAGCTGCATCCGACCCATGGATCTTACAAAGGTTTATAAAGCGACCTAATTATTATGGCACGAAATTGATTAAACTTCTCCTAACACCATATCATTTCTTAGGTACCTTTTGTCTACGTTAAATCGTGAAATGATTAAACCTCAAGATGTGAAAACAGTACTAGGAGTAGTAGCTGCAAACCCGGACGGACAATTACAAGCATGGCGACATTTAAAAGCTCGCTGGTATAATTTACAATCGTTATTTGGAAACGGAACCTTCACCATGGGTGGATTAATTACCGCAGTTACTTCTCATTTTGCGTCCGAATATGATTTTAGAGAAGTACGAGTCTAGAGATAATTTTTTAATTTAGGTAATTTTCAAAACATAAAAAAATAATTTCAAAATAATTTTTTTCAGGTATCCGATTTCTTCCGACCGGTGGATGTAGGTTCAGGTACTAGAGCTTTACAACAAAGTTTAGAGCTGATTCAATTAAATGTACATTGGGTGAAAAAGAATGAAGAGAAAATATTCCAATGGTTGAGTAGCAATAAATTTAAATGAACGATAAATAAGTATAGGTAATACGTACACTCAGATGTTTTCTGTAATTATCATAGTTAAAATGTCAGAAATAATACTTCTTTTTTGTGTAACATTCTTGTAAAAATTGCCTACCTAAGACAAGTCTTACATATTATTATGTTACACGTATAAAATAATTTTAAAATTTTCATGTAAACTATGTAGGTACTCAACTTTTTTTTTTCAAATTCATTCTTTCCCATATCATTTTTTCCTTTTTTTTTTTATTAAGTTTTGATAGAATTTTGTAAAGTATTTTTTAAAATTCATGATGATAAATGTGTACAATTTTTCATGTAAAATGCGATTCTCGTTTTCATTAATTAATGTGTAGCATTACGAAACGAAATAAATTTTTTTACGTACTGACTCATTTATAAATACGAAAATGTAAATAAAACCCCTGGCGGTATAAATATTGAAAAAAAATTATTTACTCTCAAATGAACATTGGAGTACATTTCAAAAAAGTGTTCTTAGATAATTAATTACACATAAAACGATAAACAATCGAAAACTAGATGAGGACGGATGATTGTACATAATATAACAAACTATAAGATTAACGTAGAGTAATAATAAAAAACTGAATCCACATCTTAATTCATACAACATTTGACAGTTTATGAAAGGAGTGTTCAAGTGAAATAATACGAGTGGGATTGGTAATTTAAGTATAAAACAACAGTATATTAAAATAGTGCAAAAATCAGATCTTACTATTACTTTCAATTCAGATTCATAATCAACACAATAAATAGGTACTCAATTAATTCCAGTTGAAAAATTTTACATTTTAACGTAAGAAAAATTAAATTACGTTTTACAAGGCACGTCGTATAGACAAAATATTAATAATTCAATCACAAAATTCAAGGCACATAATTCATCAACGCATCTCACGTTAAAATGGAACCAAATATCAAAAATTCGATATTATTATTGAATGTTCACTTGCACTTGAAAAGAAAATACGTAGAAATGAACATAATAAGAGTAATAAAAAATAATTTCACTGTTAAACAATGAAAGTTTAAAAGTATAAGGTGCACCAAAGTGGACGGCTCAATAACTTAAATTTAAAAAACGTGAACAAATTTTCGATTAAAAATTTAAATCAACACAAAATGGAAGACTGCCAATACACAATTTTTGGAATTTATAAAAAATATAAAAATTACAACTACTTATTACTAAAAACAAAAGTAATATATTTCGGTTTGTTCGGCGTACTAAATTACACAAAGTTAAAATTAATGAGACTCGATCGTAATCGACAATACATAACTCGTAGAAGTATTATTTTACAAATAAATACAAAAAAAAAATACTTCAAAAAAATATTGGTAAAAAAGTCTATAAAAAATTATGAAAGAGAATTGCAATCATTAACAATTGCACGCAACTCGATGAAAATAAAAAATTATAAAAAAAATTTCAATTGAAATACGCTTGTAAAAATACTATTTTTAAAATACTTGAAGCGATATGAAAATGTTAATGGCATGGTCAATGGTTCATAGATCAAGATACAGATTTTTCTACGTTGACTAGAAATTTTTTCAAAATCGATTTAGTTATTTAAAAAAAGTCGAGAACCAAACTAATATATATCACTTCAAAATAACTGAAATTGAGAAATATTTTTTTGAGTTGAAAAAAATATTTCCAAAGTGTTGCAAAAAAAATAATAAATAAAAAAATAATAATAAAAAAATCGACGCAGTCGCTCACACGCATTATTATTATTTTAATTATAAAAAATCGAATTTATAGCATTTGCACGAAAAAAAAATGAACATAAAATAAATCACACCAGTTACCTCAGATATCTCAGAATTATAGTGAATAAAATACTGAATAAAATCGTAGCTTTGAACACCGTAGCCGTGTTATAAATAGGACAGTAAGGGCACTGGCTACTACCACATACTTCGCATATACTCAGCAAATAAGTAGGTGTAGCGTCGAATATCGTTTCATTGAATCGCTCTAGAAAATGAAAAATATCTCTGAAAACTCGTCGTAACCAAAACTCTCAACTTAGTTAAAATTTACTAACCTGGCGCGTAATAGTCGTAAATTCTAATGGGTAAATATCTGGACATGTTGGCAACAGGTAACCACCTCTCAATAGTGAATCGAATACAAGTTTCAGTGTCATCCAACTGTCGAGTAAAGTCATAATTATAACAAAAACGCTGATTTGAAATAGATTTTGTTTGCGCAATGGATATACTTACGTAGTCGAAATAAAATAGGACCTTCTGTTCTAAGAACCGAGCCCTTTTTAAATTCGGAATATTTCCCGATCGAACATATTTATCGAGGTTTTGTTGCTGTATTATGTATCCGGTCGGAATCGTGACATCAAGAACCGCCATACCAGATCGTGGAGACTCGTTGGTGTACGTCCATCTAGAAAGTGTTTTTTATCAATATTCGTATTCTTGCTTTCATCATCAAAAATATAGTTACTGAAATTCATCAAGTTACCTTTGACAACTGTAGTACATAATATGGGACTGATTTCTTCCGTGGAAGTGAGCTTTGGGTACTAATGAAAATGACGGTACTGGTGGCTGCGTTTGGAATTTAGCGATATCTACGTTGTACTGCACGTGCATTTGAAGAATTGCATAACCAGCTCCTTTCGCTTCAACTTTAACCGTTCCCCACGCATGCGGTATCTAAAATGAAATCAACGGAAGGTCTGATTAATCAGTAAAATGCATAATATATGCATTGATTGGTGTAAAAAAATCTTACGTCAATTTTTTGAAGGGTGGCAAGATTCTTGTTATTGACGTAAATCACTTTAGTTTGACCTCTCAATGCGGTAGCTTCGACAGTGACCGTTAAACCAGATACGTCCCTGATTCTTTCGCGGTTTGTATACTCCATTAATGCTTTCATGGCTACGGCGGTATCCTGAAATTTATTATATAAGTAATATAAAAGAAATGATAAAATCAGTAAATTTGGCCTTCAGTTACCTGTGTCGAAGCCCAACCACCATCCTGTAATCTTTGCGTATTCAACCATTTGACAACCCCATCCATGACCTCTTCATTTCGTCGGGGCACGTAAACCAACAAAGCATATGCTGTGGCTTCAATATTCATTGAATCATACTTATATGGCAAACGTGGCAACAAATACGACTTTTGATTTTCCAATTTACTCGGAGGTAACTGCACAGCCTCTCTTCCCCAATAAATATATCCTCCTACGAATAGTATGAAGTTATACATACCATTCCATTTAGATAGATTTAATTCAATCTAATAAATTACCATCGCTTATCATCTTTTTGCGCAGAGCATCAAAAGCTACGTCGGCAAATGCTGCTTTGGCTAACATCAGAGCGTACGATACAACAGCGATTTCGTAAGGATCGCCTATATCGCTCATATGTTGGACATTTGCCTCTAAATAATGAATCGCTTTTAATTGAGCATTGCTTACTTGACCTCCCAAAGACTAAAAAAGAAAGAAGTTCATTTAACGATACGTTCCGATTTATGACAAACAAAAACAAATTGTTCAAATACTAACCCCAACATCTTTCACACTTGTTAAAGCGATTAAAACTTGAGCGGTTAATGAGGTATTACGATGATTTAAATCTTTTGGCAAGTGCACCGATACGTTTGCTTTTCGATCTGGTATCCACGATACATCATAAAATGCACCTTCTTCAGTTTGATGTTGTAGTAACCATGTTAATGATTTTGTTATTATCTGCAACAGGAATTTGCATGATTCTTAATTCGTTAAAAAATTTTTCATCAAATTCTCTCATTTCCTTACCTCTGGATCTATGTAAAGATAATTCTCCCATTCGTAAAATCTAGCTTCTTGAAGAATACGTATGCAATATGCGGTCAACCAAACACTTTTTGGAGCTATATTCCTAAAAAAAAAAAGAAGCATAATAGTAAATAAAAATTTTCAATTCGAGTTGAAACAAAAATAACCAACCAGTCACTGCGGAATAAACTAAAAGAGCCATCGTCATTCATGAAAGAAATCATACGTTGATAATGAATATTCATAAAATGAAAAGATTGTTTTTCTTGAGTTCGATTTCGAGCATTGATTAACCTCATATACATGGTGGTGTACATCATGGCGGCAAATCCAAACACAGTTTGTTCAGCGCCATCCTTTAAAATATTAATAATCAACCCTACGATACTATGGAAATATTTCGAGTAGTGAAGTCTTTGATTTACCATTGGTAAATTGAGCAGTGAAGTAGCGTTTACAGGCATTGTAGGAAATATAGGTCCGACTACATCTCCTACTAACGAAATGGTCGCTTTATTCGATCCATAAATATAGTAACGGTCGCTGTCGTAAGGTATAATTGGAGTTTCAGTAACATTCATGTGCATATATTGGAATACATATGCTCTACTTGTCAGATCTAACAAAACCGACTGATGCCTGTATTGCGGTAAAGCATCGGCCTAAAAATATACCAGTGTTTTAGTACTCTGCAATTCAAAAATTCAATTAAAATTTCCAGTCAACAATACCTCGACGTGCAAATTACGAGTAACTCTATCACTAGCGATCAAAGTTGTAGCACGAACAGAAACTTCGATATCACCCAACTTGACAGGAACAATAGGTAAATATACAATGACAGCATCTTGAGCTTTGATGTAAACGAAAAATTGATGTTCGCCGAATGAGGTTCGAGGTCTGTACGAACTCACCTGTTGATAATAATTCATTAATAAATGCAAGCAACGAAGTAACATAGTAAGAACAACGCATCTTACAATTCCCTCTTCTTCAACGTGTACAAATTTATACGAATCTGAGCCTTCTAGAAGTACGACAGCTTCCACGGCGGTTTTCATGTAATTGAACACGGTTACCCTCACACCAACTTGTTCGCCTTGTCTGCTTCTAGTTGGCATTTCAACATTGATGAAAAATGGCAGGATACCCATGTACTATAGAATCATAAATTGGATGAAATAATTTTTGATACGAAAAAAATCGAATCCGTAACATTTTATCATACATAGAGTGCAAATACGTACTTCAATTGGTTTTTGTAACATTCCAAAACCAAACGACTGACTCACACTGAACGCTGTGATCATCCAATGAGCAGGTTTACGAGGTACAGGAATTTCAAAAATATATCGTCCATGAGGACCGATATTTATATCTTTCCACAACCAAACATTTTCATAATGTCTTTGAATTCGATTATAACGTATCTTTCGGAAGAGGTTCAATTCAGTCGTGTTATAAGTTGGAGCTGAAATGAAAAATGAAAAAAGTACGTAAATCGTCAAGTAAAACAAAGAAAAGACATAGCCATTGAGAGATTTTCACCATTTCGATAACCATATCCCGACGTGTAATTCCGGTAAAGTGTTTTCCTTGGTACAACCACGTCAGTGAAAACTATTAGGCCAGCAAACCTATAATATTTTAGTAATTAAATATTTGTATTACATGTTTATCGGACAAACATAAAAAAAAATCGTTTACGCGAAAGTTTGATTCGCATCAACTCCATGCGATGATGAAGGCAAATGAACGATATCATCAGGATCTCCATTGTGGGATAACCAAGTATGCAAAAACGAACTATTTCCTTCATGGTCAAACAGATCCATTTTTGACAGAACCTATAACAATTATAAAATGTTAATTTCTTTCATTTTTACACCCATAGTACATATACTTATTTAATTGAGTTACTGACTCTAGCATATGTTAATTCGTTTCCAAGTTGTAAGCTGAAAAATGGTCTATCGATACCGGATAGGCCAACGTACGCTCCTGGTTCACCATAAATAGCAACTTCTACAACTTCCCCGGTTCTAGCTTTACGGTTATTGATAAATACTGTGAACTAAAATTAAAGAGCATACAACAGCATAGTTTAGCCGATGAAAACTCAGGCAACATGTACAATATGTTTAACATTATACTAACATTATTTCGCGAAATCCCATTCACTGGGAATGTCAAACTGTCTGCGATAATGTCTCCGAATTTACCAACATGATAAACTACAATTGTCGCAGACGGTGCCATTTCAGCAGATAAAGTAACTGCGAATGTATACACATTAGAAGAAGTAGTTTCTTGAGATGCCAATAAAATGATGCCTTTTGATTCCAAAACGTACTTAAATATTTCCATTTGGAAATTACTATGAACATGGAACATAATATATTCTCCAACCTGTGACAAAACATTCAAGTTAATTTTTTCAATGCAAAAAAAAAAAAAAAAAACACTCATACATCGAACCAACTAAAAAAACCTACTCTTGCATCCGTTGTACTGGTCGATACTTTGATGAAATGGTCCGTCGGTGAATAATACGCTTGAAGATATAGCTCGGTGTAACTACGCTCGCCTACAATATCCCTAAATGTAGCTGATAAATGAATACTATCAACATCTTTCAAAGTATCACTTCCTTGTTGAGTATTTCCTAAACCTATAATTAAATTGGTTCACAGTAGAAATTAAGGAAAATATGCACACGTTATATTAAGTTTCACAGGATATCTACCTAATTGACTTCGTAAATCGATTTTCAGTGGCCAAATACCATTTTCAGATTTGGGTATCGGAATATCTATAGAATGACGACCACTACTTTTCATTATAACTTCTGCAGCTAATTCTACTTTGCCTTCAAACAAACGGTATTGAGATAAAGGTGATCCGTCGTGGAAAGATACACCTAACTGAAAATGAAATATTATTTCAACTTATTAATGAATCCTTGCTACTTGATCACGTTTTTAGTTAAGTATGGTGGTCTAAAAAGAATTGGACTCACGTAAACAGTGAACGGTGATGTAGGTTTAAACACTTGTTGCTCTGATCCCAAGAAAAATACTTTAACCGAAGAATTAAAGAATCGTGCTACAGAATACCCTTCGACAATCTCATCCAAAAATCGTTCACCTACAGTAGCAGTTATTACAACTTCATATTCGTCTAAATTAGGAATGTCTCGAACAAGATCTTGAACTGGATATTGAAACTGGTATGTACCTCGGAACTGAAATAGTTTATCAAAAAAAGTTTACTTCGAGATTACATTATTCAATCATACACGATTGTTCTTTTTCAATCTTTACCCATGTTAAATGCGGAATTTTTTGCAAGTTGTCTCGTTTTTGTTGAAGATACCAAAATGGATACGATTCATCCTAAATACGAAAAATTATTGTGAAAACTGTCTGAAGTAAGAACCAATATTACAGAATGCTCCACTCACAAAATAAAAATATCTCTCAGAGACAGGAGAAAAATCTTTTATGTACAAATTTGAAGTCTTGAACGGCCTAACAGATGCTTTTAATGTAAGATTTCCAACAACTGGAGCTCCTCCAGTATAATTTGCCATTACGGTTCCAGTGAGATATTCATCAGTAGTAAAAATGAAAGGTGCCATTGTGACATTCACCTATCATAAGGTATCAGTAATTAAACATTTTAAATTTCAGCGATTATTTTAGAAGAGATATTTACCTCAAATCTTGTTTGGTAGTATTCTTCGACGACGAATGTAGATTCTTCCACTTGACCTTGCGCTAAAACTCTAACGGTCCATTCACCAAACACCGGTTGATCTGACAGCTCATATTCTAAGCTAACTGTTCCTAAATTTGACTATAAAAATACACAAATTTATGGTTAGAAAAGTAAAAATAAACCTAAAAATTTAAAGCGACGTATTACCTGTCT
Source organism: Trionymus perrisii (assembly GCA_900050545.1). Classification (NCBI taxonomy): domain Eukaryota; kingdom Metazoa; phylum Arthropoda; class Insecta; order Hemiptera; family Pseudococcidae; genus Trionymus; species Trionymus perrisii. Next base: position 2,304 of record FIZV01017174.1, on the reverse strand, counting down.
TGAGAGCCACCTTCTCATAATATGTTTTTTTGGATCCAATATGTAAACATCAATTATCCCATCGAAAGCTCTTAATTCAGTGGTAATCGGAATAGCTCTCAATTTTACTGAAAAAATATTGATTACACGTAAATAAATATTCAAATAGAAATGAAAAAATAATAAAAACGACTAGTTGGTTACCTGTTTCACTTTGTTTGTAAATAGGCTTATCAGTTTGAATAAAAATAGTCATGGATCTTTGAGAAAATATGAGAGTAGTTTCATTTGCGAATGCAGCACCTCCTAAAACTCCGGCGTAAAGCCCTTCTACTTTCAATTTATAATTACCACTAACACTGGTTGCTGGTATCTGCACAAATAAAATGATTAAAAAAGTTATTTTGGCTTCATTCTGAAATAAAAATCAATTAATGAAATGGATCAACGTACTCTCATCAAGAGTACTTCTGGAATCCCTTTCTTTACATCTCGAGAATCAGCGGCGATTTCAACGCCATTCCTTTGAATTGAAGAACGAATAGTTAAAGGGTGTTTCATTGAGTACACTGTTGCGGCGACTCTATAAACTTGTGCGGGTCTTACAACACGACTTGCAACGATGAAGTACGTCCTGAAAATCATTGTAAAAAGAGTCAGAAAAGTTTCCAAAAACATTTTTATATATCGCAATGTAACTTACGCTTCGTTTAAAATTACATTGCTGTTCCATGGTGAATTGTTATTAGAAGGACTTCCTTGACTGGCTCCACCAAATCCTGTGAATGGATTTTGAGCGAAGCAAAAGTGAAGAAGTAAAACAAAGGCACATAAAAACCGCATTGTCAGCCTGCAAAGATTATTTCAACTGAATAAATTAAACTAAACTAACTGGTTGACAAAAAAAAAAAAAAAAAAAGAGAGAAGGATTATTAGTAAATATTAAGCGATAAAAACTCTACTTTGGATGCAATAATATTGCAGTTTTGCTTCAAATGATTTTAATCATACACGCAGAAGAAACGTTTACCTAATCATGAAACCGTGTAAACTAAAATAGACTTCTCGAAATGAAAATGATTTGAAATCTGTACCTAATTTTTTGGTTACAGAACTATACTTTTTACATATCACCACATATAACTAAATTCGGAGATTCAAAAACACACACACATACACACCCTTGAGTACTACGATTCATTCACATTACGACAATTTTATTTTGTTGATTACAAAACTTGTTCTTTCAAAGTGAAAAATCGTACATCCTTTATAATTATTTTGTACATTATTACTTATTACTATACATAACACGAAGAAACCAAAACGTGAAGGAATGTAGCTCTTATTTTTAAACCTTCCTAACATTGAGAAAATAACACGTGAACGGTGAATATCAACAAGTGGCGAATCTATTATTTCTTGAACAACACAGAAAACACCCTGATTCTTGAACATACTACGTACCTATGTTTTAAATCGTGATCATTAAATTAATTCAAAAATATGAAAATGGTGGCGGAGTGACCAACTCAATAATCTCCACGATTTGAACTGAAAATACCAAAAGAGAACTTTTGAAAATTTTCATTTCAATTCAGAATTTTGAAAACTGTATTCGAAGAAGCTTGACAGAAGTAAAGTAGGTGATCGAAACGAAGCAAATTTTTGCAATTCTTCTGAGTACAGAGCTGGTAAGCAAAGATGATACTAACAGCAATGAAACTAACTTGTTGAACTCTGAATTCAACATTTTTGTTATGTTTCTCATCTACTTTAAATTGAAATTCAGCTTAGAGTAATTATAGGTATAAATAAGCGGTAAATCAACTCTTACCAAACGTTAATCTATCAATTATAAAAGTTTGAGTTTGGTTGTACATATGAATGACTAAAAACACAAAATAACCTATGGTCAACGCCCATACACTTACTTGCGGATGAAAATTTTCTTTCAGTTATAAGTTAGAACACACCAATGCAACTACAATTGATGCACAAGTGCAGCATAGTAAAATTGAAGAATTAAGAGGTACAAGAAATTAATTAATAAACTTATAATATACAATTTCAAAAACAATTTTTACACCATCAGCCGCATTTTGGAGGTATCTACAGTTCAAATCAAACTAAACCACTAAAACGTAAACAAACACTTCAAAAATGTACCTGTTCGTGAGGCACAAAAAATATTTTGTAGAGTGTTTAGTGCGGGTGTTGCTTGGTAGGGTGTGTGAATAGTAGTTTATGCAACTAGTGAAATAAAGTGATTTTTGGCGAATTTTGAGGTTTATTTCACGAGCGAAGCGAGGGAAATGATTCAAA
>FIZV01017151.1:0-15707 GCA_900050545.1 Trionymus perrisii | reverse complement strand
TTAGGTACTTTTTTTAGAGATGATTTCGATTTTTTATCTTACAAACTAAGTTGATTTTTCGATTTTTGGCGTTGTAAAAAATGCAAAAATAGTCCATTGGTAAATCAATTTTTTACAATAATAATTAATTTTCCAGTATTTCCTTTTTTTTTTCAAAAATTCACAAAAAATCGAAAGATCAACTTAGGCAAGTCAAAATTTGGTTTTGAGGTGTGGGTGACGTTCTCTTTCAGTGAGAAAAATTTCTGCTCAATTTAAGTTGACAAGTTGTCAAGGTTCGTTTGTGAGCCGAATTTCAGTTTAATGGAAGTTGACGAATTGCCAAGGTTCCCTTTTTGGATAATTTTTTCGAAATTTGGAGTAAATACTTATGTTTCAATTTTTTGTAGAATAGAATAACTCTTACTTTCAACAACCCTCCCCTCCACCATTCCGGTAAAAATCAAGGTACATATACCAGTGGCGTATTTGATAGGCAAGTCGTGGAAGTCCGACTTTCCTCCAAATTTTCAAAGAAATGAGGTTTATATGAAGTTGTAATGAAAAATAAAAATTTGAAACCTTGTAAAAGTGGTTCAAAAATTCTACAAGATCATAAACAAATTTTCCCCGTTGATTCAGACTTTCATATTCTATGGGTTGAATTTTTGCATGTGATTAATTTTAATTAATCATAGTTTATAACAGAAATTTTTAGAAAAACTTGAAAAAATTTGAACTTTTAAACAATTTGAAAATTATAAATTTAGAAAAAAAAAAAAATAAGTGAAAAAAGATTTTGTTTTTTTCGATTTGTATTTTCTTTTATAGGTGGTTTTATTAGAGCTCTAGTTTCATGTTTCTTTTGACTTATTTTGGAGATACGTGAGTGGAGAGAGTGGAGAGCGGGATGATTTTTTTAGATATTTCTAAAAAAATTATAGTTTATGCATTACTAAAATTTTGAAAATGTTGAAAATTTATAATTTCTGAAAATTATTGGATCATTAAAAATAAACGATTTTGGAAAATTTGTCAATTTTCAAAAATTCGTCAATTTTAAAAAAATCGTCACTTATAAAAATTTTGAAAAATTTGTCAATTTTGTCAATTTTGGAAAATTTGCCAATTTGGAAAAATTTGTCTATTTTATGGGATTTGTCAATTTTGAAAAATTTGTCAATATTGAAAAATTTGTCAGTTTGGAAAAATTTCTCAATTTTAGGAAAGTTTCCAGTTTTGGGAAATTTATCAGTTTTGGAAAAGTTAATGGTAATTTCGGAAAATTTGTCAATTTTAAAATATTTGTAAAATTTTGCAAATTTTTCAACTTCCGAAAATTTGTTAGTTTTGAAAAAGTTGCTAATTTTTAAAAATTTGTAAATTTTAATTTTTTTTAAATTGTCAATTTTGGAAAATTTTGTAATTTCTGAAAAGGAAAGGACTTTTAGAAATTCCGCAATTTTTGAAAAATCACTAATTTTTGTAAATCAGAGAATTTTAAAAAAATTCAACAATTTTTGGAAATTTGATTTTTGAAAATTTGGCAATTTGGACAATTCAATAATTTTTAAAAATTTGAAAAAAAATTTACTCCGACTTTTAAAGAAATATTCTAACCCTCGAACTTACAAAAAAGGCACAGTTTTTCTACAAATTGAATTTTCATTTCATTCCATAAAACACCCCTCTCGCCCCTATGAAAAAGTGACACTGTAATCTATAAACTTTCGGACTTCCTTACATTTTTCTTCTCAGAATCTCCACTGGTACATACACTCTAGTTAGAGTCTAGAAAATTTGAAGTTGCGGACCATTCGACAGGTTACAAACTATAAGAGCTTACTATTTACCTACTACTATATCCAAAGTTGGTTCAACCGATGATGTTCAATCAACAACGATAAACCGAATTTTGGTATTTTCCTTGATTTTTCATTCTTAGTATCTGTAAAAAAAAACAAGTAGGTATAATTGTATATCTATGGAAAATATCATTGGCATACTTGAATATCGGACTGTTTATAAACACTTGCTCTTTTTAAACTCCTGAATTTACGAGTAGTATGTACATGTACATACATTTGCAAAAACGTACGTATTCGAGGATTTCCAATACTGCCTGCGAACTTCACGTCGATTCAAGTTGAAGAGGTAGGTAATCTAGCCATACGTTTCACGTCTTAATGAATTGATTTTTCCGAAATCTGTAAATTAAAATTAACACAGTTATAGAACGAAATGCAAATCAAGATTTAGAAATCAACAAACGTCCGACGCGACGTAAGATTCCATATAATGAAATCAATACCGCCATAATTATTGTGGCGTTTCGGTTCACAATGTGAACCAAAAAAAAAAAAAAAAATCAAAGAACAAAAGTCTTTCAAGACGCTCTAGAACTCTTGAAAACACGAATAAAAATCATTCAACGCCATTATGGACCCAGGTCGATATACATGAGTAAAATACGTCAAGATAAATTGAAAATCTTAAATTAAACAAAACTGGTACCCAAGTAAATTTGTAGCTTTAATAATAATAAAAAAAGTGCTAACAAATGACGATTTCGCTTGTGTTGGTAAAATTTCGCCTAAACTCATTAGAATTCCGGCAAGTTCGTGATTTCGTCTGTTTTAACAACTGCGTCGAGTCTGCGAGCAATTAATTCTTGTATACAAATGTTAATCCGAGATTTTAAAAAGTAAACTTAGGCGTGCGGTTGAAAATGCGTACCATGAATGGCGTTATACGGCATATCAGTGACAGTAGCAGTGGGTTGCCCTGGTGGCCAGAAATGGCGAACCGAGAAATCTATCGAAAGGGTAGTCGGTACAGAGGGTAGCTCAAGAGGCGTCTGATACTAGTACGTAGTTGGTTGACACCGATTGTTTTTGGCTTGTAGAGGGTGACAGTGGCGCGATGAAGGGTAACGAAACAACCACTCGGGGTTCAGTTTAACGAGTATGCGTTATGCAAACTTGATTACGTAGCCAACGGCGATGCTTTTACCGAAGGCGTTGCCGAACTTGTGTATAGGCACACCGAAGAGCCAGCGAATCTTTTATGCGGACAATTATTTTGTTTTCTTAATTTGGCCGCGGCCGCTACCGCCGTCATAGATTTCGTTTTCAATTTGAACCATTGTTCGTTGCCGCGAGCCGTTGGGGTGCACCGCGCCGAATAGTATTTTTCATAAGCTTATTTCGCTCGCTAAACGATTTTCTCAAAAAGGGGTGCTGCTTTGTTGCGTGTAATTCTTTAACGTGCCGAATTACTTTGTAGCTGTTGGCAGGTAATTTTTAATCTGGTTTTTTAATTACATTGTATCGCATGATTATTATATCAATCGACGAATCGTTTGTTATTTCTATGTAGTCTGTAACTAATCGCTTTTAAAAATAATTCATTTTACACGCCAATTTTCTACCAACCTGTAATCGTTCAACGTAGAAGAATTAGGTCCTTCAACGCAACGTTGGAAAAATTTCCTCATTTTGAGAAAATGTTGCAACCTTTAGGCTTACACTAGATTTTCAAAGCGTTCTCGCGAAAATGACCGTGGTACACATAAAACGATTTCTGCCGACTTTAATTCGTACTGCGCCGTAAATACCGTCGGTTAGATGAAATTATTAACATCAAACGCTTCATCGAGCGCCGCGAATAAAATCACATACACGAATAACTGAAGGCGTTCTCTGAAACAATAAAAATCGAGTAGGTATAAAATTATTGATATGGAACATTTCGGCTCTAGCTATATTTCAGGTTCATAACAATTACACCAAAGAAATACCTAAGAACATTTTAAATTTTATTACATAGAAGGTATAGTAAAAACCTTCTGAAAGAAATTCACAAAACGTATAGCCTATGAACGTCCACACTATCTACTTTCGCGAAATATTTAGTGAAATTTAGGGTTAGTTTTTTTTCTCTCGTCAATAAACTAAACTTCGACATCAAAGTAACAATGATTTATGAATTTAGTTGCTTGTTCAATACCTACGTAGAGCACAAAACCTTATCAATAGCCTATTTGAAAATAATTTACTGGTAAGTACGTATTTAGTTACGAATTCTCAACTGCGAACCTATTTCGCTCTGCAACTCACTTGAGATGAAAAAAACCATTCAGTTTGAATGTAACAATACGAACATAATTCTTTCGTGTTTTCTAGAACGAATAAAGAAACGGCCACTGATCTGGTTCCGCTAATTACGGAATATGGGATCAGGTAGGATAATTAGATTATTTTAGATTATTTCTATGGGATCATCTTTTTTCAATAGTTACTCAAATACCTACTCTAAAACCAAATAAAGAAATAGGTTCCTGCTTCTAAATTATATACTTATCCACTAAACATAAAAAATTTTAACCGTCGTTGGATTAAAAAAAAAAAAAAAAAGGAGAGAGACCAACGGAACAGATTTGATTAGAGTAGGTTGGCAGTAACTTTTTAATTAAAGGACGAAGTATTATACTTACGATTAGAATATTTCTTGAAATCAATCCAAAATTTAGATATCAATAAAGAATGTTTTGTTCGGCTTAGGTGACCGTCTGTTAGACATACCTTGTAAAGTATGCGGAGATCGAAGTTCGGGCAAACATTACGGAATTTATAGTTGCGATGGTGAGTACGAAAGCGTGGCTCGAAAAACAAATTGCGTAAAATAAACATAAATAAATACCTACTACATTATAGGCTGTTCGGGGTTTTTCAAACGAAGCATTCATCGTAATCGCGTGTACACTTGCAAGGCTCAAGGCGAACTCAAGGGGAGGTGTCCGGTAGACAAAACGCATCGTAATCAATGCCGAGCTTGCAGGCTAAATAAATGTTTCCAATCGGCGATGAATAAAGATGGTGGGTTCGAATTCTCCGTGTTATTTCAACATACCTATTGTGTTGATATTGGATAAATTTTCAGCTGTACAACACGAACGAGGGCCGAGGAAACCGAAAATGCACCAGCCGCATCGTCAATTACAACAGCAACATCCGCGTTTTATTAAAGATACCGTTCAACCTGTAGTTGCAAAAACTCTACCAATTTCTATATCGACAACCGAAGTTTCAACTGTATCATCTTATACGTTTCATAACTTCCATCAGGTTTACAGCAATATGGAAACAACTCACGAACCTCGAACGTCACCAAGTTCGCCAACAATACCGATAACAAATTCGCCTAAATTATCGCCTCTTCCAGTAACTCCGTCTACATCTCCTCGAGCTCCATCACGACCTCCTTCTTCAGGGTCTTCTTCAGTTTTAGATGTTTCGACATTTTCACCGAAAAGAACCATCGCTAAGTGTGAAACAGAAAAAAATTCCGCGTTAAGAACATTCGAATGTTTTCCAAATAGTATCAACTGCTATCATCAACTTTACGGGTGTTATTTTCATCATCATCACCACCATCATCACCATCACGACTACCATTATCATCATCATCACCACCATCATCATCCATTGAACGGCGGCCAGCCTTCGGTATCGTCTAATAGCGAAAGCGGTTACGATGGTGATAATAGTCGCCCTTTGATTAGAGAAAACGATTATTTGCTATCAGATAATCAAAAAGCACTTCCCACAACGATTCAACCGAAAGAAGGATTTACTGAGTTACCTGTTCAACCATTGCCTGGCTATTGTGGATCGCCGTTTTTTGAATTCCTAATCACTTCTGAAAATTGTCAAGTAGCGTATTTTACTCTATCTCTGGTTTATTATAAATATCACAATGTTTTAAAATAGGCCTTTTGAAAACACTATGGTCTGCAGTATACTTCTAGACTTGGTATTCCAATTTGAAATTTCGGCATTATTTTTCGTACCTAACGAAAAAAAGTAGACAACAAACCTGTTGTTTCTATACACTTTTTCTTAAGGCAGGCAATAGCAGATTGCACTTGTAACTTTATAGAAACCGAATAATAATCCGAATTAAATACATTATCAAATACTTAATTAATTAATTAATAGAACACAACACAACCATAATACAAACAGAATGATGACAAAATGAAAACTGAATCTTTACACACAGGATTATGATTGGTCAATTCAAATTAAACTGTCAATCAGTGTTACCTTTTATTGAAAAAATAATTGCTCCATTTTCCCTTTCTTATTTCAAATTTAATTCGATTACGATGTACGTAGGCTAAAACGTAGGCCTAGATAATTTATTATCTACACTCATTTTCATTAAAGTTTCCCAACAGTGATATTTATTTTTAATCTAATTCACATTTCAGGAAATTTACTGGGAAGAAGATGGTAAATCTTCAGTAACGGGCGAAAAACCACCAAACAAATGGTCTCTGCCTTATATCACCGATGTGGGCTCATCCTTCTCGGCGACAATACGAAAAATAGAAACTGATATAATCGTAGATTCGAGAGAAGGTAAAATTTAACCCCTCTAATATCCCCATAAAATTCCAAAGAACGCAAAATTAACTACTTCTTCTTCCATCCGTAGAAACTACCGATAAAACGCCCGAAAAAGGTGCCTTTCCAACATCAACAGAAGTACTATCTCTGGAACAACTAGCATCACAAACACCTGTCTTAGCCCCATCTTGGGAAATTCTCAAAGTGTGTATAGTGGAGACACATTTCTTCAGCGATAAACCTTAAAATTTCGTAATAAAACATGCAATATCATCTGTTATCTGTAACATTACAGGAAGCAACAGCTCGTTTACTTTATTCGGTGGTACAATGGGTCAGGTGTTTAGAACCTTTTCAAACTCTTTCACAAAAGGACCAAGTAAAAAAGAAATTTAAAACGATTACTTATTTCATAAATGATTCGATTCTAACTATCGTTTGATAACATAATAGGTACTTTTACTACGCGAATCGTGGAAAGAGTTATTTCTTCTTCATTTAGCTCAATGGTCATTACCTTGGGATCTTATTCATATACTGAATTTCGAAAAACTACAATCCGAAAGCGGCTTTTTCGATCAGTTCAAACAGTCCAAAAAAACATCCGATGAAACTATCAACTCGAGTACAATTACCGAAGAAATTCAAACCATTAAAGAGGTACTAACAAGATTCCGTCAACTGTCACCGGACAGTAACGAGTTTGGATGTTTAAAGGCAATAATCTTATTAGCTCCAGGTATTAATTAGAACCCTATATCAATTGACAGTTCTGTACACTAAAGCACCGAAGATGGAAGTCCAATTTTTTTCGACTTCGAGATTTTCATAGTTTATGAACCTACAAGTGTCAAAAAATCAAAAAACGTAAAAACCTCAGGGTTGAAAAAAATGTGACTTCCATCTTCGGTGCTTTAGTGTACAGAGTTATACCTATGTACTACGTCCTATTTCACGTGTAACTTTGCGTGATACTTTTCAATGCAGGAACTGCAGGTTTACAAGATGTGCAACCGGTTGAAATGTTACAAGACCAGGCTCAATTCGTTCTTGGCTATTATGTAAGTAATCACTACACCAAACAATCGGCGACGAGATTTGGAAAATTACTTTTAATGCTACCTACTTTACGATCAATTAGCCAGAATTTAATTGAACAGCTTTTCTTTAATGATATTATCGGCGCTGATACTAGAGTACAAAGTTTAATATGGAAAATGTACGATTTATCCGAACACGTTAAAGATATCAATGATGAAAATCCAAGATAAACAGATTGCTTATTACTCGAAGGTCAATTTCACCTTGTTTTCACAGATTTAACCTTAATATTACAGTTCGCAATATCTCTGGAGGATAATTTTTTTCAATTAACTTTCTTCATGTAAATGTACATAAGTAGGCCTATGTATATGTATATATTTTTTTTCAACGCACTTTGACGTAGTCAAAAGCTGAAAGTTACACTAAAAGCTGAAAAGGTAATTCTTTCCAAATTATCGATAATATGTCATGAACTTCCATCACGTGCTATAGTTCAGATTGTCAATTTTACATTCGAGAAAGTATTTTCGCTGCAAATCAGAAAAATAAAGCAATTTTGCCTATCATCGGTTAATTTGATTATTCACTAGTAACGCGATTCCTCTATTCAGGGATTCAAGGTTAGTTGTTTTAAATCGTATTTTTTGAAATGTTTGTGGAGATTCGACGTTGCCAGTAACGTGATAAGCTTAATCATTTGAGTCAGGAACTTGGACTAAAAAAGAAAGTACGAGTACGTGTTGATATTAGAAAATTCGTTATCTTGAGCGATAACTTTTCAAGAGTTTCAACTTTGTGATAACACGCCGACGACGGAAACTTTTCTCAGTTTTCTTAAATAAATACGCGATTACTCGATAAAACAACGGGTTAGCTTATTCTTCGACGAATAACGAATACGTACCTGAAAAATGAAAATAAAAAATATTCTTTGAAAACGTGTCGGCATTCAAGATTAAAATAAACATAGAATTTAACTGCACAATTTTTAAAATGTTATTTACTCATATTAAAATTAAACAAATATCAAATATGTACTCTTTTGTAAATTACAGATTTTGTTACCAAATTAATAAAGTATGTTTCATCTCTGGCAAACGTGTAATGTATTCTACTTATAAACCTAATCATCTATTCACTAAAAATAACGATTACAATAATTTGCAATACAAGTAAAATATCGAGTAGTATCACTGAAAAATGAGGTAATTACGATACGGCATACCCTTCTTATAAATCATACCCCGAAATTAAATAAATTTGTTCAACGATCTGTGCTCATGCAGCTCGGACGAAACATAGTTTATTAAGCTGTAGAAAAAATTCACGAATGTTGCTATACCTTGCGTATGAGAAATACTGATTGAAAATCGATGCAACGATGGAAAATACCGCAAATAATATAGTAGGAATTTAGCAATATGGAACAGACGCGCATTTTACAATTGACCGCTGTTTTGTACGACGATTTTCTTGGTCGTTTTACCACTCTGGCTACCGTACGATTCTAATTTCTTAACGACGTCCATACCTTCGACAACAGCACCGAATACGACGTGTTTGCCGTCTAACCAAGTGGTTTTTACCGTTGTAACGAAAAACTGGCTACCGTTGGTATTGGGTCCGGCATTAGCCATCGATAAAATACCTGCGTAAAATGGAGATCGATAAGAAAATCGACACAATATCGAAAATGTTTATCAATTCTATTACGTACCGGGTCCGGTATGTTTCAAGGTGAAGTTTTCATCTTCGAATTTGTTTCCGTAGATTGATTTTCCGCCAGTGCCGTTGTGATTGGTGAAATCGCCACCTTGGCACATGAAATTTGGAATTACCCTATGGAAAGTGCTGCCTCTGTATCCGAAACCTTTTTCACCGGTACATAGGGCACGGAAATTTTCGGCAGTTTTTGGCACAACATCGCTACGTAACTGTAAAATCACCACGCCGTGTCATTAGATAATGAAGTTGATCACATATAAATTTAAACAGACCAATTAACGTAGTAATGCAGATCTATCGGTTAAAAACATAAATTAACGAATAATTTCACCAAGTTATTGCCACCTGTAGCGATAAGAAAGGAACTTGAATTGTAATAACAATTGCAGCGAGTATACTAGTCCCACTAAAGAGAATATTTTCTCAAATTTTATAAAGGAAATCTTACTACAATATTTGATATTCATCACGAATATCAAGTCATTCTATTCATAAAACCCAAAATAGGTTTAAATTGATAACACTAGAAACGATTAAAAGTATAAGCCTAACGATCAGAAATATTCTAGAAACACGCGTGCTACCGCCAAGCAAAACCACGAGAAGAGTTTACTCACTTCCATTACGATTCTTCCAACTGGTTGATCATCGGCGGTCATATCGAAAAATACTCTTGGTAACGAAGCCATTTTAGAAGCTTTACGAATAAAATTCAACGAATTTAATTTAAAAGAATGCACAGCACTACCGCAAACAGCTAGACCAAATCTAGAAGAAGCAATTACACCGGTATACACCATTACCACTAACCCGCATACGCCGATATATCGATTATGCGCGAATCAGATTGGGCGTTCAGAAAATTCAACCACCAACTGTAGGACTGTCACAGGTCGAATATTTGCGAACAAAGAATTTGTAGTTCCTTTTCAGCAAATGAAAGTTTGGCTGATAACCAATTTTTAAAAAATCCACCAATCACAACGCATTAGTCATTTGGCGGAGTAATACAAAAGTAGCGCGGTAGTCATTTATAATATCCTTGAAAGAAAATAAAAATATTTTTCGTATAAGCTAAAACAACCTAATGAAAAAGACAAAAAAATTGTTTTGCATTTCAAATTTTTTATCAGAAAAACACCAAAAATGAAAACAACGCAATATTTTCGAAAATGAAATTTGAATGATTTTAACTATTTATCTCCTGTGATTTTGTTTTAAGAAAAAAGTTTGTATCATAATAATTTGCAACTAAAACCTGCACTACGATTTCAAAGTTTTGGTTGTCAAAGTTCCAAGTATGAAATAATCGAATTATCAGACGCAGCACACACAGACAGAGGTAAAAAAATGACGCTTCCCATGTTAAACACCAAAACGTTGGTTACTATACTTGATAAAATCACCGCTACCGAAGGAGTCGATGACACCGTGTAAGTATTCTCAACAATACATGATTCCCAGTTCAAGTTAATTCAACACTTTCTTCGTCTACATGAGTGTTAACCTCGAATTATTCTCGTATTTTTGATAGAATTTTGAGTAACGCCGGAGAAGTCCTCGCGTACAGCGGAAAAGATGAGAAAAAATTTGTGGACGTCGTCAGTGCAATCACCAATAATATGTGGCTTGTGTTACAAAATTCTGGCGAAGCTGCTCTGAACGAAGACTACCTAGATTATGTTTTAATTCAGTGCACGGTAAGTTATTAAGCTGAAACTTTTGAAACACTTCTGTTTAATTAAGTATTCATTATACAAGTTTTAACTAATTCATCGTCTTATTTCAGGAAGGCAAAATTATTATTAGAAAAATGGCTGAATTTATATTATGTATTCGTTCTCAAGGATGTGTCGGCAGTGGTCTGCTCAAAAAGAAATCCCAAATACTGAAAGAGTATTTCGAACAACCTTTGAAAGAAGTTGGTTATTCTTGAAATCCTTCACCATGATGTTTAATTTCTTTAAGGATACAATCTGCTTTTGTTTGTTTGTTGAATTTTAAGTTCACCGTGTAAAGTGTAATATAACTTATACCAAATGAATAGTCAACGTTAATTATTATTTGTTTCTGTAAATGTACATATGCTATCCGTGTTATATTTTATCATTTGTAATTCGTGTGTATCTCGAATAATTAAACGTATTTTTAAAATTTTTAAATGTTATGAACGAATTTTACGTAGTTTAGTTAAAGAAAAATTGAAAGAATTAGTGAAGTGGTGTATACCATAAGTTGAATGCTGTACACTAAAGCACCGAAGATGGAAGTCACATTTTTTTCAACTCTGAGGTTTTTACGTTTTTTGATTTTTTGACACTTGTAGGTTCATAAACTATGAAAATCTCGAAGTCGAAAAAAATTGGACTTCCATCTTCGGTGCTTTAGTGTACAGAATGAATGAATAAGGGTGAGGTTCTATGTTTACGTATCGTTCCCATTAAACTCTTGATTAACTTAAATTAACAATTTCAAAAATTGCATATTTTTTTTTAAATTCAAAGAGTTTTTATGGCAAAAATTTTTCTCTGTCCGATGGTGTCCAACTGCAACTGTCCAGTATCGGTTATCTTCACACGTTGAAAAAATTAACCAATCAGAAACTAGGCAATATAAACACAACGTTATCATTTCTATTAATCGAAAATGATAACATGTTTTCAATTTCACTAATATTTTACAAACTGAAATGTGCAAAATAATCTAAGAAAAATCTATCCTTTTCGAATCATCATCGAAAAAAAATTAGTATAATTGGCCGGATTACCAAGCAGAATTCCGCTCGGTCACAACAAACGAACAAAGGCGCGAAATTTTCCACAGTAAGTTGATCAGATGCGTACATTAATCGCTGCATTATTATTCGTATTTTATAGTGTAAAAGGTTTTGTTAAACCTCAAAGTAGGCTGAAAAATTAAAAAATTTATTAAAAGTGTGTCATCTTAGCGAATCGATTTTAATTAAACGATACTTTTCTTCACTTAATAGAGAAGGTTGGTAAACCATATACCTAGCTACTTTTGTATTTCTTAAAGTTATTTATTGAATGAATGGATCACTAGTTTAACTTGATCTTATAATTTTCAACAGGCAAAGCATGACTACATCACAACCTAAAGTGAAAGTAATCAATGATGGCGACCAGCCGCCGGAATATTTTGAACAAGAACTGGAAAATGCTTTAGAAAATAACAACGATATAATTGTTATCGAACCGGCACGATTAGGCGAAGAAACAGTATATTGGATTAAAGTTGGAAACTATCTACATAAAGTAGCTGTCTTGAGCGGATTACCTTCTATTTGTATCAGTAAGCGTAGCATCTGATATTATCAAGATCTTTTTTCAAATCATTTCTCTAATCTGCTATAATTTCCCGTTTAGATGTCGCATTTTATCGAAATCATTACCCTGTAACCATTCCATTAACTGTCGTGAGCGTATTTTGTGCCGGACTATACATGATTTGTTGGCAGTTCGACCCATGTTGCAAATATCAAATAGATAGAACGGTAGAAAAAATAAATGCCTCTGAACTTTTGCCGGATACCTTGTATTACAATTTACTAGGACCTAAGATGGAACGAGATTCAGGATCACCGGTAATTATTGTGAAAAAGGATGATACTGTTCGTAAAGTGTTCCATACCGCTGTGGCTATAATTGCGCTAACTCTAACTATTTTTCGCGCTTACAAATGATTCAAACCATATCGTGATATTTGAGGTGAATCAGTACTGACTAGTTTAATTTCTATTTTAAAGCTGTGAATAATTAAGTGAAAAGAAAACAATTCGTCGTTTTACGGGCATTTCTTTTGTATAGCAATACCGAGTATTATAACGATTTTCGAAGCGTGTTTACCATTATGCGGATTTCAATGGAGGTCAATCTGCGAGTTTCGTGTTCTTTTTCCTCTCTTTTTTTTATTATTACCTATTTTAAAATGTATTTCTATGTTCTTGTTTAAGTGATTTTAGCGTATACTTTATCAATAAATACGTCTTTCGGATATTGTTTACGGTGAAGTAGGTACTGGTTTTTATTACTTTTCAGTTTTTCAGATACCTACGTGTGTAAATTACTGGAGTAGAAAACCAAAAAAACATTCGAGCTACAAGAATAAAAAAAAACGTGATTTTATTCGCGACGTCTGCAGAGTACCTAGTGGTAAAATTTTAGGATATTGAACTGAATATTGAAAAATAACTTTTTGTTATAGGCAAGCAGGTATCGTGAGCGTAAAAATTCCTTTTCCATTTACAAAATCTTTGGATAAATCTGCAAATACCTTTAGACCTGTTGCTTCTAATCATTCAAAGACTACGACTTCTGTCTTTTCTTTTTAATCTACCACACGAACCTAGTTCTTAAATGAAAGGCAGTACCGTCTCATTTTAACAGGACTAAAAACGAAGCATCGTATTTGAAAAATGATGACAAATTCGTGTTCAACGACCTCAAATTAGCCAATAAATCGAATTTCGGCTCGACTGGTCGTTGAGATAGCGACCTCAAAAATCCGTTCATTTTTTGTCAATCTTTGACTTTTTTGCAAAAATTTTCGAAGTGGTGCTAGATAAAATCGATCCCGGCGGTGATTGGATCAACATTCGCGCAGATATTGAGCCTCAAAATTTTCGACCAATCAGAATCCTTCGTCACATGCAGCAGATGTTATTGCGGTTGCGGTTGCATGGTACGACAAAAATAAGGCGAAATGAAGAGTAAGTTCCCAAGGAACCATTAATTTCATTTTTATCCCCTCAACAAGCTATTAAAAAGTTGTATCAACTTTTAATTGGCTGTTGACGGCTATTTTCGACAATTTTTTTAAATTTTGAAAAAAAAAATCAATTTGACACGCAAAATAGGGCGAATTTTCCGGATTGATGTAAATGAGAATTTTCTTACTTCTTAGTTTTGATTTTATGACGATTAAGATAATCAACCAAATTGCATAAAATTGAAGAAATTTGTGATTGAGCTTGATTTGCGCCAGATAGAATAATTATAACCTCTCTACTAGCGTTTGAGCCAAAATTCTTTTTAGGAACTAATTTGAGATCAGCACACGAATCTGCCATCATTTTTCAGATCCTACCAGTGGCGTTTTGATAGGGAAGTCATGGAAGTCCGAATTCCCCTCAAATTTTCAAAAAAATGAGATTTTTATGAAGTGGTAATAAAAAATAAAAATTTAAAACCTTGTAAGTGGTTTAAAAATTCTGCAAGACCTTAAAAAAAAATCCGCGTCGATTCAAACTTTCATATTCCATGGGCTGAATTTTCGCATATGATTAATTTCAATTAATTATAATTTATGAATAGAAATTTTTAGAAAAACTTGTAAAATTTGAACTATATTAAACAATTTAAAAATTATAAATTGAAAAAAAAAATCAAATTGAAGTGAAAAAAGTGTTTGTTTTTCAATTTGTACTTTTTTTCATGTGGTTTCATTAGAGCTCTAGTTTTATGTTTCTTTTGATATACATAATTATTCCTAAAAAAATTCAGTTAATGAATTACTACAAATTTGAAAATTTTGAAAATTTATAATTTCGAAAAATTGGTGGATGATTAAAAAAGAAACGATTTTTGTAAATTTTTCAATTTCGGAAAATTGGTAAATTTTAAGAAAATTATCAATTTTGGAAAATAGGTCAATTTTGAAAAATTGGTTAATTTTAAAGAAGTCGTCAATTTGGGGAAAATTGTCAATTTTTGATAAGCTGATAATTTTTGAAAAATTACTAATTTTTGTGAATTAGAAAATTTTTAAAAATTCAACAATTTTGAAAAATTTGTAAATTTTGGAAAATTAGTCATTATTGGAAAATTGGGTAATTTTGAAAAAGTGTCAATTTTGAGAAAATTGTCACTTTTAAAAAATTTGTCAATTGTTGAAAATTTGTCAATTTATGAAATAATGCTAATTTTGAAAAAATTATGAATTTTGGAAAATAGGTCAATTTTAAGAAAATTGCCAATTTTAAAAAATGTCAATTTTTGAAAATTTATCAATTTTGATAAAATTGTCAGTTTTTGAAAAGCTGATGATTTTTAAAAATTTCCCAATTTTTGAAAAATCACTCATTTTTGTGAATTAGAACACTTTAAACAATTCAACAATTTTGAAAAATTTGTTAAATTTTGGAAAATTAGTCATTTTTGGAAAATTGGTTAATTTTGAAAAAGTGTCAATTTTGAGAAAATTGTCACTTTTAAAAAAATTGTCAATTGTTGAAAATTTGTGAATTTATAAAATAATGTTAATTTTGAAAAAATTATCAATTTTGGAAAATAGGTCAATTTGGGGAAAATTGTCAATTTTTGATAAGCTGATAATTTTTGAAAATTCCCCAATTTTTGAAAAATTACTAATTTTTGTGAATTAGAAAATTTTAAAAAATTCAACAATTTTGAAAAATTTGTAAATTTTGGAAAATTGTCACTTTTAAAAAATTTGTCAATTGTTGAAAATTTGTCAATTTATGAAATAATGCTAATTTTGAAAAAATTATGAATTTTGGAAAATAGG
>FIZV01017117.1:0-13472 GCA_900050545.1 Trionymus perrisii | reverse complement strand
TTTTGGCTTTTTTAAAATTTTGGAATTCTCATTTAAGTTTCAAAAAAAAAAAAAAAAAAAAAAAATCATTAAAAATTTTCACTTTGATGGAATCAACATAAAAAATGCATCTCGAAACAACAGTTACACGTATCTCCTCTCCAATTTGGACTCGTTCGACATCATATCGAATAAGTAATACCTACAACTAACGAAAAAAAAAAACACATGTAACTTCCTATATACAAACTCATGGAACAAGAAACTTTCCCCTTATGTAGATGCGTAGCTGTAGAAAATTGCGAAAATTTTAATTTTCAATTGATGTTCGCTGACTAATCGTATACAGGAAACGTTAAAGTTTCTCTAGCCGTGGACAGTTGTGTAATCCTGTTGTATATAGTATGGTCAAATACGCGCCATTATAATGCATATTAGATGTAATAAAAATAATGCAAACAAAAAACAAATCTTACGTAAGATTTTTTTTTTATAATCTCTCAAACAGCACAATATTCTATACTTGCATGGCGACCAGATTGTCAATCAAATACATAAAATTTAAGTGCATTTTTACAATACGCAATAATACGCGCTGGCAGCACTCTTCAAACCCACATACGCCTTCATTGCCAGACTTATGGCGCTGCAGCAGGCTGCATTTGACAATTGGACGGATATTTTCCTCATACTATAATTGTGCCTCGCAGAGGCTCGGGTTATTTAGGTTGCAGTTCCTATATCATCGAAATGGGATGATAGAAGGGTGAAATCGACAACCAGTGAAGTCTTGCGCCTACAAGTTGTATTGGGGTGGGGGTGAAATTAAGTTCTTCGGTGGAGCTGATCAACATGACATTCATGACCAAAGTTGAGTTCTTCAATTGTTAGTAAGAGCGAAGAAGTATGATAAGCCGAGTATTGTACCCTATTCAAATACCTCAATGGTACAGACTGCTCAACAGCTCCCTCGTTCCAGTCCCAGGCAAGATATCTTCAGAGTGAGTAGGTGAACAACAGCACCTAAAGGAGGAAACTAACAGAAAATCATGACGGAAGGCAACGGAATACCACTGTCATTCAAAGTTCCCTGGAAAAGAAAGAAGACCACATCTGCAGTTGGGTCAGCCCTGGAGACAGAGCTAGGAATAAAATCAGCTACATCATCGCTAACTATCGTTTTAAAAATTCTGTGAAGAACTTTCAAACTTATACAGGATGAGACTGCAATACGGAAGTTTACTGTGGCTACCACAGATGCAGTTTTAATAAAAGAAAGAAGAAAGCACAAGTCTTGCGTGAAGGAAGAAATACGGGTAATGATGGAGGAAAGAAGAAAGTTGAAAAACAGATCCAGGCCTGAATATGCCAGTTTGAATACTCATAAAAACGAAATGCAAAGAGAAGAAAAGTACTTGATGTGATGAAAAATGCCAAGAAACTGAAGAACTCTGCGTGAAACATAACGACAGGGAGCTACACTACAAGATTAAACCAATGATGCAGACTTACAAGAAAAAGAAAACTGGCATCTCATATATGGGCAATAAAGATGTGGAGAGTTCTGCGTGGATAAAGAAGAAACTGAAGAAGTTTGGCTGGATTACTTGAAGTAACTACACATATATGACGATGCCACAAAATCCTCCCAAATCGATTATTTGACAAAATAACCAGTCCCGAAAATATAAATGTGGGAAATGAGAAACGCAATCAACAGATGTAGAAACCATGTGGGTGAAGAACTGAAACTGAAGATCAACTGCCAGTAAATTTGAAGAAGGAACTACTGATGGTCATGAATAAAATCTGCGAAGAAGGCCAACTACCTGAAAATCTTAAAGCTGAAAACTTCAAAACAATTCCAAAGAGAAGCTCGTCGCAAGAGTCACTCTCTGAACCTGTTGTTGGCAGCAATTAACACGTAGATTGGATGGAAGAATCTATGAAAATCTATGTGAGACTCTGTGGATTCATCCCTGAAAAGTAACTAGGGATGCTATTGTGCAGAAAATAATCGATAGAATAAATCGTGTGGGACTGGAATTTCGAATGAAAATCATTACAAAAAAAATTTGACAGGTAATGAAAAAATTGAGAACATCTCCGGGTTCAGATATTCAAGAGCTCTCATGAGCGAGGATGGTGGAGACCTATAAAGGAAATTTAGAGCAGAATTGGTATGACAAAGAAAGCCTTTAACGACTTCAGAAATGTTTTGAAGAATCAAACTAGACCATCCGAAGAGAATAATGCGGTGCTACTTGAAACCGGGACAATGAATGCGAACAGTGAAATAAGATTGAACGCTTCCGAGATGTGGTATTTCCGAAAAATGCTAAAAATACCTTCGACTGATTTTTGCTATCCAATTCTCCATGTAAATCTTCATAACGCGATCAAATACACCAGGAATCAAAGAATATATAAAAGATGTAGGTTCTCTTGAGTCAAGAGACGCGTCTATGACAATTGCCAGAGCCACTTTGTACATAATAATATTAATAAACCACGACGTATAAGTTTGATAAAAAAAAAATACGTACAACTAAGATGATATCTGCGTTGTAGGTACATAATAAGATGGCCAAGAAGGAGAGTACCGTGCACATCGAACCCTCGCAACCTGGATAGGTAACTGTAAGAGTCGAGTCGAGAATAAAGTTCTTTCATTTTAATAAGAGAGGTCGTAAAAATGAGAATAACTCGAGTGCATTGTATATACTCGAAGAGATGCGATCTGCGAACCTCCCAGCAGAGTTGCATCGACGTTATAATATTTTTAATTAGGCGTTTAGCAAGAAGATTTTATATCTTGTTTATTTCCTTACAAATTACATCAATCAAACGTTTTTACGACGTTGCAACTTGTCAACGAGCCAACAACGCGCTTCTCGCTGATGCACATGCACATGCACATGCACATGCAAATCCAGGACCCATATACTCGATGCAATCCGGTCGTCATCGCAGAAATCTACAACTTGATGATGCATACCGCAATTCGAGCCCTTCCACACTTCGTCTTCGACTTCGCCTCAGTTCACTTCAACAATTCGACAAACTAGGTTCATTTTGTACGGAATATTCCAAGCTCATATCAATCCATTGATCCAACGCATATCCATTCATTTCTTCGCCACAGCAGCGCAGGTTTCGCTCGCTGTGGAGAATATTGGAAATACGACCACTGCAGCACAGCACCAAAACCAATTTCAGTGTAAAAACTCGCCCCGCTACGACAAATTACTTTACAGCTCATACGTAGCAGCGATCGCGATTAATCGTCCGGTAATTTGTTTACCTTACCGGCTACCATTTTTCAATATATCAACGTCGCTGAGACTGCCAGTACCAGCGCCAGCGCCATTGCTCGATTGGATAACAATATGCAGCCACAGCTCAACGGCAGTTATAAAAGGTGCTATTCGTCATTAAGATGGTATTCGGTTATTACAGCGTGTCATCGTTATCGCCATCGCAGCATTAAAATGCCAATAAATTAGACGCACTCGCCTACGCGGAATAAACGACCACTTTTATACTGTACAAGCTCAAATTGCTCGTCCATATTTGTACATAAGCATTGACGGTGCCAGTAACACTGAAGAGGATTACCAGAATCGTAATAATTTGGCATCCGGGACATAAACACACCATGGCGAATGACAAAAATTCAAAATGTTGGACGATGAAATCAGGAGAAGGGAACTCTTGCACAGTTTCCATTTAAAATTGCAAAATTCGATAAAAATAGCCTCAATTTCGTTGTTCTCCTGCAAATGGAGCATGAAGTTTTGATCAAAAAAAAAATGCAGACAAAAAATCAAAGATTTTGCTCCAAAAATTTTATCAATTTTTTCCGCAAAAAATAAAAAGTTTTTCTTTGAAAAAAATTGAGAAAATTTGGATAAAAACGTTCAAAAGAACGAAAAAAATGGCAAAAAATTATAAAAACTAGTGTGACGCGTGGTTTCGAGTCCTGATGTTTTTTTTTGCAAGTGCGCATTTCAAAGGATTCGATATAATGCTCACATCGCCGGTTCTTCCAGGTGTGTGATCTAAGCTACCAAAAAAATTACACATCTTTCCAACAACATCCTCAGTTGCTCACCTCTCTCAATGCGCGTACAAACACTCGATTAGAAAAAAACGACGACTAAATGAAATCAAGCACGTTGTATATCCGGTCACGTTCCACGGTGTGCAGACTCATTACCATAAACAGTCTTCGGTGGACAAATTCCCACAACATAGACGTTAATCGAATTGATACCATACAACGCAACGACTCTTGCGAAGAGGCAGGCCACAAAGCCGAACCTGGCTAACACTGTTTGGTTGTGTTTGACTCCGCTCGCCTCGGCCCATCTATCTATTCGGCCATACGATGAAGTAATTTACGTTTAGTTGATTGTTTATTGTATCTACGACGAAGAAGACCGTTATAGAGGAGTGTCAGACGTCTAGATGGTCTTTAAGATTACAACGTTACTGTCTGGTCGAACTGCGGAGATTTTTCGACTGGTTTTTTTTTGCCACTTAATACTTTGGTAGATTCGCATCCGCGTCCTCTGCGTCCGTCGTCGTCTCCAGTTATAGTTAGTTGTGTCGTTGTTGCGGCCCGCCGAATATACCGACATAAATAGATAGATATACTTTAAGCGAAGATGCATGCTGCTTTCGCTATACACGTAGAAGTGTTACTGTACAAGATTCGACTGAATTTTTAATCACGCCACTTTCTCTGATGATGATGATGCTGCTGTTGCTGTCGTGCTCATCGCTGCGACGCTGAGATATAGGCGAATACTTCGCTGGATATCATAAATACATTTACTTAATACGAACTCGTATCTACACGTATATATACGAGGGCTTAATTACCACCATCTTTAAAATATGTAGTATACCTAGCTACGTAGACAACACACACACATCAAGTCTTGCATATCTAAAAATAAAAACCCGCTGCTAATATTACCTACATAGTGTGTCTGACTGAGTTGTTGTTGTTGTTGTTGTTACTAGTCGACCACCAAATACCTCTCATACAATTATCTGGTCATCCCAGTTCACCTATAGGTATAGGTATCTATCTAGTCGCCAAAGATAAATATACTGCCTGCTCGTTAAGAGGTATTTAATTTCCACAATCATAATCCTATTGTATACTCGTATTATAGGTACATGTACGTACGCGAAGCCGGTCATAAGAGAAAACCGAAGTGTCAACTTCATATTAACCAATGCTATACGGGTACGGATATGAGCCTGTAATAATAACACACGCTACGAGAGTAGTAGGAGGCGCCATCGTCACATTATCATGAAACGGATATGGTACGACAACGACATTTTTCCAGTATCTAGTTCCGTTATTCTCGAGTCTTTCTCTCCAGATATTGGTGGAACTGGGCTGATGGCAATTGCATTGCGTGATAAAAGGTGACATTTCGTCATCAACAATTTTAGGAAATTTCAAGATTTTTGAAAATTATTGGATCATTAAAATTAGGTAACAATTTTTAAAAATTTTGCAATTTTGGAAAATCAATAATTTTTTCGAATTTTTGAATTTTTGAAAATTCAAAGATTTTAGGAAATTTCATAATTTTTGAAAATTTGTCAGTTCTTAAAGAACCGCCAAGTTTTAGAAATTTGACCTTTTTTAAAATGCCGCGGTTTTTGAAAAATCAATAATTTTTTCGAATTAGAGAATTTTAGAAAATTCAACGACTTTAGGAAATTTGATAATTTTTGAAAATTTTGCAATTTCGAAAAATTATTAGATCATTAAAAATTAACATTTTTTTTTTAAATTTTGAAAATTTCTCAATTTTCGAAAAATCAATATTTTTTTGGAAACAAAGAATTTCAGAAAATTTAACAATTTTAGAAAATTTGATAGTTTTTGAAAATTTAGCAATTTCGGAAAATTATTGGATCATTAAAAATTTGGCAGTTTTTTTCTACAAAAACCAGAAAATGTTAGAATTGCAGTAACTTTATGAAAAATTGTCAAAAAATTTGAAAGGCCTCCAGCAATTCATTGAGCCCTTAAAACTGAAATCTGGCAATGGTATTTGCATTATGGAAATTCTTTTTCAAGGGGCCTCGATCAGGCTTTGTGCCTTAGGGTAGTTTTATCTTTAATCCGACTCCGCGTCCGATTGAACCATACTCCCATTAATAAAACCACATTCTCGCTTTGATTGTCATGTTCATAGTTTGCAAACTCCGTCGTAGTATTACACTTCGTCATTTTTTGTTAATTGCTCCCTCCGTGTCACATTACTCTACACGTTGTTATACTTCACCTTTTCTTTCTTTCGCTAAGTAATAATTGATCATTAGAGAATATTTTCCTTGTTAATTGTCTGTTAAAAAAGTACGCAGAAAACGAAAGGGGAAAAATCGCACGAATTTCAATTGGGAGTGCACAGACTCGAGCGAGAAAGGGCACCGAAGAACAGCGAAAGTCAATCTGCAATATAAAGGAAAATCTGTGCTTAGCGACGAAAGAAATTTATTAAATTCAAATTTCATTCTTGGCGTAGATAATAAATAAACTGTTACAGAAAGTGTACGAAATAAATAAATAATCTTTCCTGCCATATTGATATATCTTTGTAATCAATTTTTTCCCAGATTCAAAGAACAGCATGCCTAATCTAAAATGAGAATAAATTACTGGTAAAAATTAATATCGAAATTAGGTAAAAGAAACTATCATATTATTTTGTTTCAACTTCATAAACGAATCTCCAATGAACGAAGTAAAATGCTGCTAAATTCGTGCGATGAAAAATCCCAAACTACGATAATTTTTTCCAATCCGACTAAATAAAACACCTCTCCGAAATATACGCTAATTTCTTCCATTTTCACTCGTTTATTCCCTTTCGACTACGACGACCCGTTTCTCTCCTCGCTAGCATATTACTCGCGTATCTGTCCAGTCTCCAGCTACGTACAAATACATAATGTGTATATTGGCGCATTCATTAATACACAGTACCGATGCGATGCGATGCGATGTGGTGACCGAAATAGGCAGGGCACACAGGTCCATAAGCGAAAAGCAAATCCTCGGTATGTATGTGGAAAGCAAACATCACGTGTAATAAAATGCCCCTCTCGTAACACTCTGCTAGTCGTTGTTATCGAAAAAGGGAAGGGTCGCGGAAGCGCGGATTACGTGAATGCGACGAAAAAAATAAACGATTTAACGACGACAACGGATAATTTTTTACAAAGCGACTAGCTTTATGAAAAGCTTTTCATTAACAAACGTTTTCCGGTTAGCGAATAAGCATTTTTCATTGCAAATATAGTCGCGTATGTATGTCCATGCAGTGCTCACCAATTTACCAATTACCTATGTTCTCGTATGTGACATGGTCTATGCGGTAAACTTTTCAACAATGAAGAGGATGACTTTTAGATATGTCTGTGAGCCGTCGTCGCATCGGTCATGTTATAGCCTTATTATCGGAAGTATTCTTTATTCTGAAACTTTCACATTATCTAGGGAAAACTTCGCTTCGTCATATTTTTATTAAATCAACCATCGTCGATGGAACTTTTTATTTCGAAATGCTTAAAATTTGGTAAATTTTTATTTGGACGTGTTATTTATATCTTTTAGAATTTATTTATAAAATTAAATCGGTCCAACTAAAAGATAATTTATTAAAATTAAAAAATTGTAGTAATGTAACATTATTACTCGTACTTATCAAGTCGAACAAAAAAAATACTAATAATTAGTAATTTTGACAAAAGAAAAAACCAAAAAAATTATTTGTAGGTATTTATGAAAAAATTTATACTTAACTGAAAAATTGATCTTACGAAAAAAATAAAAAATAAATCTAATAAAAAATTGAAGGAATCGTGAACAAAAAATTATCAAAAAATTCGCAATGGAAAACTCTTTGGAAAACACAAAAAATAAATAAATAAAAATAAAAACTCGCAGCACGTCTTAAAACACTGAAAAATTCAGCACTCATTAAAAAAAAAATGAATCACGAAAAAAAATTAACAAGAAATCGCACTAAAAAAAAATTATTTATGAAAAAATTTATAACAATTTATAACTGAAAAATAAATCTAATGACGAGAGAAAAATTATCTTTAAGAAATTGAATGAATGGCCAACAAAAACTATACTTAACTAAAAAATGAATCTAATCACGGCGAAAAAAATCTTTAAAAAAATTGAATGAATGGTGAAAAAAAAATTATAACTAAAAAATAAATCTAATCACGGAGAAAAAAATCTTTAAAAAATTGAATAGGTAAATGGTGATAACTAAAAAATAAATCTATTCACAAAAAAAAATCTTGGAAAAAAATTGAATGAACCGTAAAAAAAATAATAAAAAATGATTGCACTGCGCAAACCACAAAGAAATTCAACGAATCGCCCAAAATATATATATACGTATATATAAAAAATCGCACCAGAAGAATAAATTACGAAAAATACAAAAATTGCACTGTAAACCGGGAAAACCACGAAAAAAATAAATAATCTTCATAACAAAATTGAATTACAAAAAATTTTTTGAAGCCATACTCGAAATTTCAAAAAAAAAAATAAAAAAAATAAAAAAATACTGTACACTATACACCAAAAACGTGCCGTACGTCTTGAAATATTAAAAAAATCCGCTCTTACTAAAAAAAAATGAAGTGGCAAAAAAAAAATAAACATAATATCTCACTAAAAAAATTATTTATGAAAAATAAATCAAATGACAGAAAAAAATATTATCTTAAATTTTTTTTAAATGATGAAAATTGAAAAAAAAAATTGACTGAAAAATAAATCTAATCGCGATTCGCTGCACATCTTGAAACATTAAAAAATTCAGCTCTCACTAAAAAAAAATTGAATCGCGAAAAAAAGTTAACAAAAAATCTCACTAAAAAAATTAAGTATGAAACAATTTATAACTAAAAAATTGATCAGATGACCACGGAAAAATAAATAAAAAACTAATCTTAGGTATAAAAAATTGAATGAAACGTGAAAAAAAATTATCAAAAAAATTGCAAACTTACAAAAAAATCACAATAAAAAAAATATATTTACGAAAAAATTTATAACTGAAAAATAAATCGAATCAAGGAAAAGTCTAATCTTGGAAAAAAGTGATATGAATTTTATGTCCGCAGGATACCTAGAAAGAGATTGTGGCTTTCCAAAATTGCAATATTGAAAGAAAATTGGAAAAATGAACAAATTTGCCCCAAGTGCAAGTTTAAGGTATATTTAGGTGTCATTGATGATAAGTAAATCACAGGAAAAAAATTTCTCAAGTAAAACTGAATGTTCTAAAAGCAAAAAATTGTGAAAAATGAAATAAATTTGATCTCAGAGGAAGGGTTTAGAGTGAGATAGGAGGTCAAAAATGCCATCACCGAGTATTTTGATCCGAAGGACCATCTTTCGCCATTTGATTTTAAAGTCCTTGTAGAGAACAGATTCACCACTGGGGAATACTAGCAATACACGAAAATTGCAAAATTCCGCCAAAAAAACAGTACATAAAATAAAACCAACTTTCAAGAGGAATGAAAAAAGTTACGCGAAAGGTTTGACTCTCTTCAAAAATGAAGACGCTACAGAGCTTTAAAATATTGAGAATGGCAATTTTCAAATTTTTATAGCGTCTTCATCTTCAAAGATTGACAAATTTTTCATACAACCGTTTTTGTTTCTCTCAAAAAGTTATACCTGTTTTATGAATGGTCTTGACGGAATTTTAGATTTTTGTACAACATAATTTCTTCAAAATCGAGGTAGGCTTCTGGTGCACTAGAGTGACTTTTCTGGATTTTTACTGTTTCACCCCCACCCGTTTTGTGTATTTTTAAGATCACATAATAGCCATTTTTTTATTTTTCCTCTTTCTGAATTTTAAACCGGCCCGAATTAATTCCCCCTCTCCCTTTTTTAGACAAATTAAAAAATTGATCAATTTTCAAAATCTTGCCTTTTTCTGGTTAACAATCAATCATTTTTTTGTGAGAATTAATTCCTAATTTTTATTTTTTTCAACTTTCAAGTGATCCCTCAGAGCGCCTCCAATTTTTCAAAAAAAAAAAAGAAGAAAAAAACGAAAAAAATGGACAAAATTTTTTAACCCAACATTTATCTAATACCATACTTTATATAGAATTTAATTCCCTATAATATTTATTTTTTCATTAACTGAATTTTAGGCAATACCATAGCCCCGCATTTTGAAAATTTACCAAATTTTCGAACTTTTGCACATTTTTTGGTTCTAACAAAACCAGTGGCGAATCTGAGAAGAAAAGTATAAGGAAGTCAGAAAGTTGATACTTTACAGTGTCACTTTTTCAAAGGAGGAGAGGGATGTTTTGCTGTTTTATGTGATAAATTGAAAATTAAATTTTTTGAAGAACTGTATTATTTTTTTAAATTTTGAGTGTTAGAATTTCTTTAAAATTCAGAGTAAAATTATTGAGCTGCCTAAATTGCAAAATTTTCAAAAATTATTAAATTTTCTAAAATCTTCCAACTTTCTAAAATTCTCTAAATAACAAAAAATTGCCAAATTTTCGAAAGTTATTGAATTTTTAAAAATTGTGAAATTTTCCAAAATACCACATTTTTAATTATAATTTTTTTAGGATTATTAAAAAAATCATCCCCTCCTTCCTTCACGTCCCTCAAACGACCTGAAAAAAGTACAAATCGAAAAACAAAAACTTTTTTCATTTTAATTTTAATTTTTCTTTACTCCAATTAAAATTTTTATACATCAATATTTTTAATTTTTGGATTGATTAAAAGTTCAGTTTTTTAACAGGGGTAAAATAAAAAATGGGGAATCAAATAAAAAAGAAAATTATTTTTACATGATAAGAAAATAACTTGGAGGGGGATGAGACAAGAAAATTCCAAAGTCCAAAATAAGAATCACCTCAACACGGTGCATACATATAAAGTTTTTTATTAATTGGGTTCTGGTACACTCAAATCTTAAATATTCGCTAACCATTTACCGGACACCTTATGGATGCTGAGATAACTTTAATATACGACTTTCGTCAAAAGAAAAAAATACGTAAATCTACATCCACGCAATAAATAATACTTTTTTTTTAGAAAATCGAATTTTTATTCAACTTTTTCGATAGACACCGTACATGCGAAACAAGTACGTATAAAAATTGGTATAGTTAAGGTCTCCAAAAACATACCGAAGAGCATTATTATTGGTGCACCCGAAACCTTATTTGAACCATAAATTTAAATAGCCTCCCATAAATATATTTCAAAGTCATCATCAAGCAACTCACTCCCATAAAAAAAAAAAAAAAAAAAAAATTCAAAAAAAAAACGTTAGTCGGGATACTAAAAAATTGACCACCAACCAAAAAAAAATTTAAAAATCATCATAAAGCAACCCCCCCCAAAAAAAAAAAAAAAAAAAAACTTCAAAAAAAAAACGTTAGTCGTGATACTAAAAAATTGACCACCAACGTTTCCGTATGTACATTTCAAACATGAAAATATTCACCCCCGCGCTTTGTTTCATTTGGAAAATATTTCGTTTTTATACAGATCATAAAAACATAAGAATTCTCATAGTCCTATTTCGAAACATTTTCTAATCTTAGAGCTGATTGAAAATTTTATTACGTTAGTTATGCACTAATAAAAGGCGATAGCGTACGATTTTTTTATACGCAAGCGTGGTTCTTATCACTACACGAGTATTCCTTCTTGTGTTGATTACACTAGACTTTGTTTACTAGACAACTTGCGGCTTTTTCAGTCGCTGATAGTTGTAACCGCCGAATAGTGTCACGAATTCGTAAATTTTATCGCAAATGCAATCGTTGTCGTTTTTTTCAGTTCGATGTTTCGTTTGTGATTTTTTTTTTGCTTTGCTTTTCGTGTTTTGATTTTTTTTTTGAAGACAGGAGCTGATTTTCCATAGGGTAAGTTTTTTTTTTTAATTTTACATTTTTTTACTTTTAATTATTTAATTTTCAATGAATATAAATACTTAGGTAGATTATCAATAGGTATAAATTGCATATTTTCAATTTTCAATTTTTGAACAATTATTTTTTTTCTACTTTATATGTTTTAATCAAAATCACAAATTTTGATTAAAATGAAAATAATTTGCATATACGACCCTCGAAAACACTACTTTCCCAGATCGTATTGGTGCTATAACTTTCACGAAAGTATCGAGCAATATTCAACATACCTGTTCGAGACGTCGCGCCGGTTAATATCCTTTTCATTTCGCGTACCTTTTCAGCGATGTCGACGAGTACAATGAAAATTTTTTCGGTAATTTATATCCGTTCCCATTGTTTCAAATATCATTCAAGATTGTTCTCTTCGGGTTCGAAATCTGCTCCATTATTTTAAAAGTCATCGTAAAAAAATCTATAAAAAATAATATCATACTTAAAAAATATTATAAATGTCAAAAAAAAAAAGATGAAATAAATTTCAGATATTAAATTTATGAACATTGAAAAAAAATCCCAAAAAATTTTAATTCAGTTATGTGTACTAAATACTTAAGTTGAGTTTATGTTAAAAAACAAACAACAATAACAATTTACTTTTCCCATCAAAAATCTATTTATCTGATGGTAATTCGCTGAAAATTTATTTAATTTTGTGAAATGAATTAACCTCGTCAAGCAATAAGCAAACGATACCAATTTCAGACGAGCACTGTATATTTTTGACTGTATTTTTAATTTCGAGCTCTCTCGTTTTGCACAATAAACTGAAAAGAAATCGTTAATGTTTGAAATAGGTTTTGAAAGAATTTGTCATATTTTCAGTGAAAAAAAAAAAAAACAACCGAGAATTATTTTACAATATGATAAATCCTTTTTACGATTTTCCTTTTAGCTAAACAGATTTGCTGAAGCAGATGTCAACATATCAACGTGAGATTTACAAAAGAAAAATGCAACTTACATCTCACGTTGAAACCTTTTTGTATTCGTATTTTGATTATTTCGTTCTTTAAACGGACACTTTCTTTTTGAGATGTAACACGAGGAAAATAATTTCAAAATCGTAAGTCGAGATGATCGCCAAGTAGGTAGTTATTTACTGAAGTAAAGTAAAATTTACGACGTGATAAATGTTTAACCGATTTTTATTACTTTTGATACATATGTAAGTTAACGATGCGATGTATAAGGAAAATGTTACTGTTTGATCGCATGATTCATGTTAAAGACTAATCTATAAT
The DNA here is from genome assembly GCA_900050545.1 of Trionymus perrisii. NCBI lineage: Eukaryota > Metazoa > Arthropoda > Insecta > Hemiptera > Pseudococcidae > Trionymus > Trionymus perrisii. The sequence goes on along the minus strand of FIZV01017117.1, from coordinate 210 downwards.
TTAGAAATACTTCACTTAAGAACAAATAAAACTTTTTTACATTGCACATTTTTTTATTTTTTTCATTCAAAGTTTTTCAAAAATTTGGCAAAGCATATTTATTTTCATTTTTTTGCAAACAATTTGAAGTTTTGATTTTTGAAAAAAAAAAAAAAAAAAAAAAAAAAAAAAAAAAAAAAAAAAAAAACGTGCAATTTTCAAAAAAAAAAA
>FIZV01017075.1:0-11784 GCA_900050545.1 Trionymus perrisii | reverse complement strand
TTTCCTCTTCACGTCATGTTATTTGCATAATTTCTTTACCTATCTATACTTGTTTTTTTTTTTTTTTTTTTTTTTGGGCAAAATCATTTTTAAAAAATTCTCAGAAAACAAAATCTTCAAATAAAAGAGAAAATGTTTAAAAAAAAAATTGTTTAAAAAGTTATTACCTAAGTATTTTTCCGCTATAAAAATGTTTCTTGATTTGTTTATTTATTTATTTTAGAGGACTTTGTAGAGGGGGTGCAAACCTCAAATTACAACAAAATAAATACCTACTTACTTATTTACTATAAACAAAAAAATCAGAAAAATACCGAAAATTGAAAAAAGTGATTTTAGTGTGTGGTGTACATGTACCTAGTACCTACCTACTACCTAGTACCTACTTAAAGGATTAATTTTTGAATTGTTCTCATCAATAATCAATAGAACAATTAAACTTGAAATTTACACAGACGAGGTCGAGGTCTCAACCTATAACATACCGAATACCCATTTCATTTATGTACACAGAAATAACTAACAAATCTTTTGCTTCCACAAATACAACGCAATACAATAGAAAAAATTTTACGATCTCAAGAGCGTATTTTCATTTTGGCCGAGTGTACTGGGTATAAGGTGGTGTCCTCGAAAAAAACCGCGGTTAATCGACATAAATTCCAATAGTATTTTATTTTTGTTGGCAATAAAAGTCATCTCGCAGTCGAAGATACTTACGCACTGTTGTAGAAACGAGCTCGGAACTAATTAAAAATCACAAACTTATTCATTTCTTACAAATGTATGGTAATTCACCTTAACATTTGAGCGATTCTTCGTACGCGTATTTGTACAGTAGGTAGTCGGTAGTTAGTTAGGTAGGTAATTTACCTACTTAAGCCTAATACTAAAATTTGTTTCGAGGAGGGGGTAGTAAAGAGCCATTTTCTTTTTTAGAAAATAAATGATTTTTGTCAGTAAGTAAATAAAATAATACCTATATCGTTTAAAAAAAAAAAAAAATGTTGACAAGAAAACTTGTAGCGAGATTATATTTTTCAAACAGCAGGTACCCTACCTACTACTTAACCTACCCAGCCCTTATGCATTTGTACGAGGATATAGATTTCAAAATACACGTCTTGTTGTGTGTCTATGTAAATGTTAAAATGTACACCGTTTGAAGAATACTGTATACACTGAGATGGAATTTATTCAATGTAGAAAGCTGCACCCCCGTTCGTGTAAGTTACCCATAAATATGTGTCTATACGATTCAATTTTAATATTTCAATCGAGCTGCAACCTAAACGTAAAACAAATTCCAAAAATGTGATTTATTGATTGAAAATCAGTAAGCCTATCTTCAGGTTTTCCATATTGAAAGTACATAATAAGTAAAAACGTCCTTTAGATGATTGAAGTTATTCGGTTGAAAAGAGTAAAAGTAAACTTGTATACTTATTTTTTTGAAGGAATTTTTTCGTCGATTTGACAGTTGAAGGATTTTTTTTTGTTATGTGGAATAAAAAGGTATATCTTTAGAAGATGTTTCTTCGCGTTTTCCATTCTAATTTTCGTGAAATGAAATATGAAAGGTCCGAAATGGTCTAGATTTCAAATCGTGAATGATACGAATAAGTATAGCGAGTTTCCAGTTGAGAAAAGATTTGACGACAAAGTCGTCAATTTCTTAATAATTTTTCCCTCCGTTTATTAGGCTAGGCTACGATGATGGGATTTTTGATTTACACTATCAACTTCCAAAACGCGAGCCAAACTTGGCGACAAACGTGGAATTTTTAAGAAACGAAAAAAGAATTAAATCTGGGAATTTACTCGAGCTCGTAAATCTTGTCGATATTAAGTTATACATGAGTTCGTAGAGGTGTACAATGTACATTTTTTTTTTTTTGGCTACTGGTACGCAGACTGTATTTATAGAATGCCTATAAATTAACGTTGGATACAACTCGAAGCATTTGAACTAGAACTGACAATAAAAATTAATGATAGCCCGAAGTGATCAGAAATTCATTATTTTTTCGAAAATTGTATGCTTACCAAGACGTGTCGATTATAACCAGGTTTTTCAAATCAACGTATTTGGTTAATCAATTTATTAGTAAAATCTAAAATTGTAAACATTTGGAAAAATGAGGAAAAGCGTAAGATATTTAAAAACATTTTTGGAACTACTCAAAGCAAAAAGTTATTAGTTACGATAATTTTGAGGTTTACGAGCTTCATCTTTTTGACGAAATTCTCTAAAAGAAAATTGAGAAATTCTTTTCAAAAATTTGGTTTGAAAAAATATTTTGGAAAGAATTTCCTCCCGAAAATTCTGTATACAAAATTTTTTGATAAGAATAATATAATTTTCTACTTGAAATTGTCTTGGAAAAAAATCTCAGAAACGCCTGTTTAAAAATTCTTAACACGAGAATCTTGAAATTTGGTTCATTGAAAAAACATGTCACCTAGAACCTCCTAACCAAATTTCAAGCCGTCAAAGTTTAATTTTCTGATTTTTGGTAAATTTTTAAAAATAATAAAATAGTCCATTTTGGTAAATCATTTTTTTTTCACAAAATAACAAATTTTGAGATGAAATTTTGAAGATAGATTGCCTTGCTAAAGTCGATCTCTAGAGTCGCTCACCATCATTTTCAAAGTGATCTGAAACCTCCAGGAAAAGTTTACTTCTTTTCTCCAGATTTTTGAGTTGTGCCTGAATATGCACGTGTCCAACTCGTCACCTCTGATTTTGGATTCGACTGACAAGATGATCACAATGGACTCGGGGGGGGGGATCAACTTTAGCAAATAAACCTATTTTCAGAATATCACCTTAAAATTTATCTACTATTTTTGTAAAAAAAAAAAAGTGATATACCTTACCTAATACCTAACCTACCAAATGAACTATTTTCATAATTTTCAAAAATTTACCAAAAATCGAAAAATCAACTTCAACGGCCCAAAATTTGGTTCTGACTTGATCTTTCAGTGAAGTCATAGCTTAATCAGAGTTGACAAGTTGGGAAGGTTCCCTAGTTGGATTTTTTTTGTCTCACATTTTTCCTTACATTTAAAAAAAATCCTTTTGAAATCTTGGAAAAAAAATTTAAGTTCCTTTTAAAAAAATTCTCTAAAAATTTTGTTGGAAAAATTATTTGCAAAAAAAAGTTTTTCCAAAAATTTCTTCGTGAGAATTACTGATGATAATTTTAAAGTTTTGTTTTTTCAATGATTCTTTTTTTTTGGAAAACAATTTGTTGTAACCGTAGCAGTAAAGTAGTCAGTAAAAAAGTAGTGAATTTTGTTAATATTTGTGAAAAGTAGTAAAAAAAGTTGATGAAAAAGTACTGATTTTCAAAAGAAAAATTCTGGAGATAATAATTTAATTTATTTTTAATTTATTAACATTCTTGCATTTTTTTTTTTTTTTACAAAAATATTGATTTTTTTGCTACAAATCCAACTTTTGACACTTTGTACACAAAATATGTATTACTTTTCAATTTTTTTTTTTTTTTTTTTTGCAGTTTCTTACGTTTCCTCGTAACCTCGTATACCTACCTACACCTAGCACTTCCTTATTTCGTATTTATAATATAAATTGTGTGATATACGCGAAGGCAGCGACAACAAAAAATCAGGTATACATACTGTAAACTCATATTTCAGCGAGGGTGGTAAAATTTCTAAATTTTTTTGGCACATCGCTAACTCTCTTGGCGTTTTCCTACATGCGATGTTATTAAACTTTACAATAACTTTCCATTGCTCTATTTTTTTCTACAAAAAAATTATTATGAGGTATAAATCATAAAGCCAAGTTGAATGTTCAGCTAAAAAAGCAACCTGGTGGTGAAAAAAGGCCATTAAGTAAAATTAAAAAGTAACGTTATACAGAAGTGCAAATTGAGACGGTTTTATAAACTTATTCTTTCGTAATTATTTTAGTTTAAATAGCGTAATAAATTAATCAAATTTGTTGACCAAGGTGAGATTTTCCAATTAGGTAGTTAGATAAGAATGCCCAGAGCTGCAGGCCCAAGCTGATATTTTTCTAGAAAATTGTTTCATGTCTGCTCGTGTATTTCTTTGCAGGTGCTCCTAGACCTAAAATATCAGCAAAAAATTTCAAATGTATAAATTTTTAGTTGTCTAGAAAATTGTTACTTAATTTTCGTTTACGTTGAACTAGGTATACGAAAATGTTTATTTTAAGTTGATTTCAGTCTCCAAATAAAATTAAAAATGTTGGAACTCGTTGGTTACCAATCCGCCAACTAAACCAAGCAACTTTGGCAACACTGATGGTGCTACTTCTTGCGCGCTAAATTATTTTCGAGAATACATATTTAATTTTCGTGAAACGATTCTGCAGAATATGGAACCGTTTCTTCGAAACTGGTTAACGTACTCTCGTCTATGCCCACATAGATTTAATTTATAATCCAGAGGTAGAAAATTGAAAAGAGGTGCTTTTCGTTCTGTTAAAGTGTTAATGAGTTCGTCATCGTGGATTAATGATTCATATATACATACGTTTAATGTAGCGAATTCTAGCGATCGTTTAAATTTACCATGGGATTCTCCCACCACCGCGATCCATTCCCCACCGCGATCGCGTGTGTTTGTGTGTGTGTGAGCAACTGCCTCGCACCGGTGACCGAAGAGGCGAAGATGCTCGCATATGTGGTTCTTCGTTAATCGATTAGGATCGTTTGTCTTGTGTCGTTGAAATTGTTGTATGTACGAACTACGAAGTAGTGTCGTTCGATAAACGCGTGTTCGCAATTGTCGAAAAGAATTACGTTTGCGGTTTTGTGTTGATTTGAACTAAAAACTTTTCGTATTCGCGAGTGTTCTGGCATTTTGTTGATGGATTCTTTCTTCGTCCCAAGACCAATGGTGTGAGTACCTATCGCACGTGTGATTCTATTTGAAAAATTTACCTTAAAAACGATAGGTACTTGACCGGTGTGATGGTAGGCTGTAGCTAAGTCCAGGAGTATTATTCAGACCGTTCAATATTTGGAATATGGAAATTATTATCACTGCCACTTGATCGAAAAAGTTTAATGAGGTTGGTATGTTGAAAATTACGTGTTAATTTCGTATTCGTGCGCTGAACTAGCCATTATTACTTCGTCAAAGACGTGAACACCAAATAGAAATTTTCAAGTTCGGCTCCAACTTTGTTCATTTTGTGAAAGTTGTAAAGTTGAGTTGGAAAAATTTTATCAATTTGTATTTTTTTTTCGACCATGGGATATTATAGTGTGGTTCGAGTAAGAGAAACTTATATTTTGGCAATAATCACGAAACTTTAAAAGCGTTAAAAAAATTTATGCAATTTTCTTTTCGCGAAATAATTTATGCATAAGATTTCTTGAGAATATTTGAGGAATTTGTTATTATTTTTGTATCGCTACTCCAATTTCGTGCGTTGTTATACTTATTCGATCACACGTAGCTAGGAATAAACCTGTTGCTTTTCTCAGTAATATTTCATCGACGTATTTTGTGATCAGATAATGTTGTTTTTTTTTAAATACTTCGAATCGGTTTTTTGGAAATTTGTATTTGGGTTTGGGATAATTTAAATTTATCGAATCTATTGACTTTTCAACTAGATAGAAAACTTATTAGAGCGTGGTCGCGATAAAACGTATTGGGCTGTAGACTGGTAGACATGAAATCTATATAGTTGAATGAATGGTATGTAATGAATTGTGCTCATTCAAAAATTTGATGAATATAGCCTTGTATGTTACAAAGAGAGGTGATGAACCGGCTCTTGACTGGTACTTTCGAACCAGTGGTGTTCCCAAGAAATATGTCGAGGGAGGCTCAATAAATTTGACCAATTGGTAAACCAAATGAAAGGATGAACAACAGTACCGTAGCCAGAAAGTCATTTGAAAAGAGAGGGGTCTTGTCCAAAAAAATTATACAAAATTGAAAAAAAAAATTATTTAGTATTACTCAAGTCAGAAAGAAGTATTGTGCCCGAGCGATTCGAGGGCGAACATTTCTGCAGAAAAAGGCATTTAAAAGCTGAAATCTCATCACTCTTCTACTTGTTCTTCGTCAAGAGAGGGGGGGGGGCTAGTAATAGATACAATTACGAAACTACCTATAGCAATCGGCAGGATCGCTAAAATTAGACTATTCTTCTATTTTATTGTTTCAACTTTTCGAGGAGGACCCCTTGCAGTTTGATCAAATGTGTCTTTCCTTTTCAATTTTCAATTTTTGCTATTTTCAATCGAATGTAGGCATTTTATAAACAGAATTTTTTAATTTCTAAAGAATTGAACTTTCAACTCTTTTTGTATTATCTTTTTTTTAGTAAATAAAAAAATAAATAAATTAACGCAATTTGAAAATTATAAATTGAGGGAAAAAATTAAAATTAGAATTAAAAAAAAAAATTGAATTGAAACAAGTTTTCGGCTTTTGATAATTCTACAATTTTTGGAAAAATCAATAATTTTTCTAAATCAAAGAATTTTATAAAGTTCAATAATTTTGGGAAATTTAACATTTTTTTTTGAAAATTTAAAATTTCGGAAAATTATTGGATTATTAAAACTTAATAATTTTTAGAAATTGGCAATTATGGAAAAATTTTCAATTTTTCAATTTTAATAATTTTTAGAAATTGGCAGTTTTTGAAAAGGTGATGACTTTTTAAAAATTCTGCTATTTTTAAAAAATTAATAATTTAGGGAAATTTGAAATTTTTGAAAATTTAGAATTTTGGAGAATTATTGTATCATTACATATTAACGATTCTTAAAAATTCGCCAATTTTCAATAATTCAATAATTTTGAAAATTTACCAATTTTGGAAAATTTTTGATTCATTGGAAATGAAATATTTTTTAAAATTCAAAAATTTAAAAATTTTTGCAATTTTTCAAAATTTAACAATTTTTGAATGTTTGACAGTTTTTGAGAAACTGGCAATTTTTGAAAAGATGATGATTTTTGAAAATTCTGCAGTTTTTGAAAAATTTATAATTTTTGTGAATTTTAGAATTTTAGAAAATTCAACGATTTTAGGAAATATCATTTTTGAAAATGTGAAAAAAATTTTAGTCTGAATTGAAAAAAAAAATCAAACAAACTTTTTAAAAATATCACTGTTTTTCAGAAAAATTAATTTTCAATTCATTCCATAAAACAGCCGTCTCCCCCTTTGAAAAAGTAACCTTAATGTCAACTTTCCGACTTAGAAAAAAAAAATTGAAAAAATCAACCAATTCGAACAAAATTCAGGTTCGTGGTATATTCAAGTGTACTTAACGATACATCGCAAGGGGAAAAAAAACTACCAAAAATAACCATTTTAAGGACGAAAAATAGTGAAGAATCTTTTATTTTTCTTGACTTGGGAAATTTTAGCCGATGATTTCAATTTTTAAATTTTATTTAACTTGATTTACGTTGCCCAGTAAACTTTATTATTACATAAGAAAGCTACACATTTGAAATGGAGAAGAGTACCTGCAAAAGTACAAGTACATTATAAACTGTGCCTATAATACGTAGACGCTCGCCAAGATGAAACAAACAAGTGAACTTACCCACAAAAAAAATGAAAATACTCGTACTTGCGTTTCGAACAATCGTATCAGTGACCTCGATGACAATACAATGAGAATATATAGACAACTCTCGTCCGCTATCATATGCCAATCACTCGAATAGTAAAGTTCTCATTACAATTGGAAAAAAAAGAAAGAAAACACCATTGCGTAACATAATAGCAATAAGAGCTTGACCCAGGAACTTGAAACCGGCTGCTGTAAGAGAATCGTTTAGAGAAGAAACAGACCATTTATAGATGGTTAATGTTCACGCGTTAAAAACTTGGGTAAATGAACTTACCACCTCGGTGTGGTTAATAGAATTTTAAAAATTTGTAACGCTTGGGGTATACTTATTACTTGCCCGAGCTATACAAACAGCGCATTAGTACCTTTTTATGGCATTGGTTCTACCCGCACGCGGATCTGCTTCGTCCACCTATAATCTTCGTATTTAACATCATCTTGGTTTATTGTGGAAGAAAAATCTACTCGATTCAAATTCTTTGTATATAAAAAATAAAAGTACAGTTTTGTGGAAATAGTAGCGTCTTTGGCATCTGCTCATATTACGAGTGAGTAATGAACTAAAGAAAAGTATTTGGCCGCAAATATTTTGATAAGACATTACGAATTAATTAAATTCTTACCCAAATTTGAGAAGGTATTTTTTATTACAATAGGACCATTTTACAGTGTTCAATGGTGATGATAGGTAGAAGATATAGTGCATGGATATATCTACCTAATTCATTTCCACCTGCACTGAGTACTTTACTTACTACCTAGACCTATAGTACATACCTATACCTATCGAGTTGTACGATATGTTTATTTCTGTACTTACGAATTACCAACTTAAATTTACATTCTTGTTTCATAAATTATGATGAAAAGATTAGACAGGGAAAGTTTATAGGGTAATAATGAAGCAATTACTGTACTTAATGGTTATGCTTTCCTTAATGTTTTTAAACGACGACCCTTGGAACGTGGAGTAATATTCGTAGGTAGGAAAAAGATTGTCGGTTCCGATCCGAATGGATAAACTGCACTTGACAATTTTATCAACGAGTACACGTTATCTCTCGGAATAGGTCTACACTGCTCAACAGTCGAGTTTTTATTCGTTTTTATCGAAGAGTAAATACTTTCGATATGGGTAGGTATAATAATGAAAAAGTGAAAAATATTTGTTCAATCATGTAATGGATTAAAAATTTCAAAGTTCGTTTCCTTGCGCCGAATTTTCCACAATGTAAGCGAATATTGAAATTTCACTCATTGTTTCTATTAAAATTACGTCAATATGAAATGTGTGATCTTGAAAAAATATTTGTTGTTGATTTAATTATTCAACATGATGACTTATTTGTGCGTGAATTTCTTTATTTTTATGGTTTTCCGTCATCGAGAATCTCGTACGGATAAGGTGATATTTTTCCATATTATTAAAAATTTGACGAAAATTTATCGTAAAAACATCGTCCAAGGAGACGTTGTCATTTTATGAGGTGATTTGTTTGACTTGGGTATAGCATTGATAATATAATTTTAAGACGGATTTATGAGTTTTTTGAGATCTATTGACCTTCTTAAGTACGATATTAGTGATTAGTTCAATTTATATTGCGGAAAGAGAATACTCATACTTGGGTGTTACGGAAATTAATGTCAAAAATGGAGAATTGCATATAATCGAACAAAAAAAAATTATGTATACAGAGTGCCTATCTTTATATATGAAGGCGTTACAGAGCTTTGAAAATTCGTATTTTATAAGAAAATTTTAAGGCAACACTGCATGTCTGCATTGAAAATATATACCTATTATTCGACATAGACAGTGGATAAAGAAAAAATTCTAACCAGTTTAGGGTGTGGGTGTCTACCTTTGAAATTGAAGGAGTAACAGTGAAAAGAAATTCTTTACCAAAAGTATTTCCTTCCTCAATTTATGAAGGGAAAATATCATCAAGACAATACATGAAGTAAGTGTAACCATTTTGAGAGAAACAGAATAGTTTTTTGAAAAATTTGCCTATCCTTGAAAATGAAGGCGCAAAACGCAATTTTTCGCCACTAAAACAGGTTATTTTTGGTCGAAAATTACTTCCTTGCGATGTATCATCAATAGCATCTTGATTCTTGATCTGAATTTTAACCAAATTCGTTAATTTCTCGCAATTTTCTTTTCAAATACCCGAATGACCCTATTTAAGCAGCCCAAAATATCCTATCAGATGTCCTGAAGGTCTGTAATTCGTGTCTTGGTATATTTCAACTTTACATTAGTCATACACTGCGATCTCAGAAAAATCGAGAATTTATAATTTTTTTTGAAACTCGAGCCAAATTTTCCAAAGTCAAAAAAATGCTTCAATTCGCGAAAATGGGCAAAAAAATTCAAGTTTCTCGACTTTGCTGAAATTTTGACACACGTGACATTTATCGAAGTAAAGCGTGTCCAAAAAAGAATTTTAGACCCCTAGCTCATCTAAAAGGAGTAGGTTCCCAAAATGTAGTCATTCGAATATTTAAAAAGAAAATTGAGAAAAATGAGAGAAATGAGTAAATTTAGTCCGAATTCAGATTAATGGCGTGTTCAAGTGTCATTGTTGATGGAAATTTAAGAGAAAGTAAAAAAAGTTGATTGAAGATAAATCGAAATCTGCAAAAAAGGAACAAATTTCAAGTCATTTTGCCTGCGGATACATGATTTTAAAATTTCTACCTTCGAAAATGAACCTCGACTAATCGATTCAAAGTGCAAACTCGTGGTCGTAACATCTGAGAAATTTTTTAACCGTCAAATTCGACTACAGCACACCACATATACCCCGAAGCCAAAATCTCTGGTGAGATACCGTTGAACTGAAAGTTTTGACGAATGGTGCGACCAGAATGTATGTGGAAATACCTACAAATTCATAACAACTTTTCAACCTCACCTCACCAGTCACTATCAAATGACAACTTTCCTCGTTGTCACTTTTTGGTGGGCATATGAATAATGAAAATCGATACAGACCCTTCATTTCGATAAAGATGTTTTCATTTTCGTTTTCTAAACACACTATGTTGGTCTGTTCGAGAAAACCTTTTTTATCGAGATGTTGGTCATGAATAAATCAGCTGCGTCGTTTAGGTCGTCAACCTCGACTGCTTCATAAATTCATGCCGAGTATAGTATGTTTTGCCGATGAAAATAGTAAATAGAAGTATAAAACAATATAATACATTAATTAAAATAAACATTCGAACGATTCGTTGATTTATTGTGAAATATCAACAAATCATATCGTTGAACGACATTGTAATGAGCATTGTCGTACTCGTACCATGTTCGCAGAGAAACTGGTCAAATGTGATTTTATAAACTACAATAAATTCATCATCGATAACCAATAAAGCAATCTATGTTTAAGACGTGATATATTCGCCGTTCGTATCAATTCTTTGATTTCTCAAATAAACATGATCGTTGCTACTGAAATTAGTCAACAATTTTTTCTATGACATGTTGAATTTACTAAAACGTAGATAAAATCAAATAATAGGGAATAATACTTCGGTGCTCAAATTTAAAAATATTTTTTCATTTTATAGGATTCTTTTTGAATTTCATCGAAAAGTGAACAATGCTGGTTTGAAACTTCGTCAATTTATTTTATATTAATACATTGTACATACTACCTAGTACCTACATAAACATATCGTAACTTATAAATATATGAGAGCACAATTGTTGCTGGCTCAATTACATTTTCATACTATTCCAACCATTAATAGTATATCAACGATGACGTCAATGTAAATGCATATGAAACCCTAATGAAAAAAGTTTTTTTTTTTACAAAAAATAAAAATTCTGCGGATTGTTCCCTCCCATATAAGAGTTAACTTTCTCTTTATTTCTTCTTTCTTTCTTTATTGATGGAAATATTCCTTATACCTATATAATATATATACTTTGTAACGCTGAAGCCCTCATTCGATTGTTATATTTGAAAAGAAAAATATTTTCTTTTCAAATATTTCCCAAAAATAATCGCATAGATGGTAAATACGTTTGCACAATGCTTCAAATAATGGAAATATTTTCTACGTACAAGATCTAGTTTTTTTTTTTTTTTTTTTTTTTTTTTTTTTGAGAAATTTTTTTTTTTTTTTTTTTGGAAAATTTTTTCCC
>FIZV01017070.1:0-11963 GCA_900050545.1 Trionymus perrisii | reverse complement strand
CAACTTGAGCACCCCTTGACCCCTCATACATTGCATATCTACTATCGTAATTGATGTCCAAGTCAATTCATGCTGGTAGCAGTTAAAAACTTCGAAGATATGATTTTTTTTTTAAAGAACATTTTTTTTTTTTAAAAGAACTGATTTTTTTTTTTTTTAAATGCATTTTTCAAACTATCAACTATTACATTGAGTGAAAAACTCAAAATGATCGGTTTCTCTTGTTCAACCCTTCTAACCCCTTTACCTTTGATATGTGTTCGAATTCCATCAATTTTGATGCTTTCAACCCCTTTTAAAAGCGAATGCAAGGAACAAAAACTGAAAGTGATCGAACTCACCCCACCTGGTGGGGTGAGTTCGATCACACTTCAAATGCGTTTCGCAGGTGCCACAAGGAACGTGTAAACCAATCAACTGGGCAATAATATTCCCCTAGGTTACTACTATTTACTTCCAAAAAATTGTTTCCATCAATCGCAGTGTTGCCACATTTTTTCAACAAAAACTGCATTTTAGTGATCGAACTCACCCACATTGACGGTAGTCATTTCGTAAATGCTACTAGTACATACAGAGGCGCACGCGCATCGTAATGCCCTACGTTGGGTCGCGGCAGTCATTGCCGAATCATCGCATCGGTACCTGTACCTACCTAATGTTTGCGCCACAAGAGGCACGTATAAATGTACGTTAGGTTGCATTACGTTACGTTACGTTACGTTACGTTACGTTACGTTACGTTTCATATGTAGGTAAGGCACCTTACCTAAGTCTCGTCGTTTGACTATTAGCAATGGTTTGGCAATGGTTCAAAAGTATAAAATCATCACATAGCGTACGTAGTAGACGGAATGTTTTACACGTCAGCTGATGAGTCTACTCGTATACGAGTGTCAGTGTGTGGTATGTTGCGTATTGCGTACGTATGGTACGACGACGACGACGTACTCCTACGCTACACATACGAGTAGGTATATTTATACGGATACGAAATACGTATTTGTTTTGAAAAAAGAATGAGTACTGTTTGCGTACTGTACTACACTTGTAACCTCAAATTTGTGCAATTTCAGCGCTGCTTTTCGGTCATTCTTTACGTCGCTACGTTAAGTTTGTTTTGTTTCTGTCTGTTTCTTTGCTTCCTTCCAGCTTCCTCCTTTTTTCTTCTCTTCTACGGTTTGGTTGTTCGTTCGATCGATCGCTGGATCGCTCGCTCGCTCGTTCGTTCGTTCGTTCGTAAACTTGCGAGGCTAGTTGGTTAAATAAGCTATTTGTGCGAGAAAAATCTTAAAAGACACGATTTCATTTGTTTTGTTGGCAGAAAATGAGATCATTTCAAAAAAACATCGACGACGTTTCCGATAAATTGAATTCAGCCGAATGCATCTCCAAGAATTGGCTACCACCGAAAGATGCGAGTTGCGTGCCAGAATTGCTGGACGAATTACGAGTAAGCTTACTACCGCACTGCACTGCACTGCACTGCACTGCACTGCACTGTCGATGTCGTGTACTTGCTCGAATATCGCGCCGCGCCATATCTACCTACATAATTGTATACCTAGTTAGGTTACCTACCTATCTACGCGCCCAGATCTTAATTTACTCGCACGAGTAGGTATTGGTATTATCTACTATACGTTCTACTCGGGCTACGGATGAAGAGCGAGTACAGGAATGCCGGACTACCGTAGATTGCGGTGATATTTTTATTTCGAAAAGTCGCGTCGCGAGTAAAAGAACAAAAAAAGTAGGTATTTCAATTACCATCGACACCTGCACCAGCACTTGGTCAGCACCGGGACTACCGCTGACTCATAAAATTTTGCTTTTCAACTTGAACCTGAATCGCGGCAGAACTTGAATGTGGTATACCTATCGGTAGTTTGGTTTACATCGCGTATGTGCATCGTGCAATTGCATATCTAGGTACCTACCTACCTACCTACCTACCAGCTGTGTTTGTGGTATTGGTATTCTCAGTTAGGTACTAGGTACAGGTAGGTGGGTAAGGTATGGGCGAGTATGCGCGTACCGCCAGAAAAACCGCACCGAACCTGGCAAGGTATTTCTGCGCTCTCTCTTCTGCTCTCTGTTATACGAGTAAGAGTACCTATGATGATGGTTGCAAAGCATGCCCATGCCCATGCGCATTCAGCAGCGATATTTTAAAAAACACCTACTACCTACCTACATATATTTACCTTACATTAGTTTACTTTAGTCTACTCTACTTACTCACTCACTCGTACACACTTACATTACTATTAGTTACTTAGGCTTACTTAAAACAAGCCAATCAAAGGTATACCTATTATCAGGTATTCTTAAGTATGTAGCGGTAAAGTAAGGTAGCGCTTAATAATGTAGGTAGAGATACGAATATTCGTCGCACTAAGATAAGCTACCTTTATTTTGTTGAAATGACAGAGATTTGGAGAAAGCCTCAGTCCGTTGCAGAGGTCGTTGGAGGATGTAAACGATCAAGCCACTCTGCTTTCGTCCAACGACGTTTACATATCGCCGAGTAATTTGCGTAAAGTCGAAGATTTAAATAGCAGGTACGTCTACGTAAGTTACTATACGTCGTAGATGCACGCTACACCAGTGCCTTGCATGTACACGACGTGCTCGTGCTCGTGCTCGTGCTCGTACTGCGGTATAGGCGCTCGTCTGTATAGCCTATTCGGCTATATCGATTTTTCGTCGTTTCAGATGGAAATTCCTACAAACCGCTATGGACAAACGATACAAACATTTGCGTGAAATAGCAAAATGCGGAGGCGGTGGCGGCGGCGGCGGCGGCACGTCGCCGGGTACGTTCGCTTCGGCTGCGTGTTCGCAAAATTTACTCGCCAAGTCTGTAGACCCGCCGTGGGAGAGATCGATGACCGCCAATAAAGTACCTTATTACATCAAGTAAGTAAGCGACCTGGCCCAGTGGCTGCGGCAGACTCTGAATCGAGAAAGTCCAAGCTGCACGATTCAGAATCTGATTCCTACTCGTATTTCAGACGAATCGAAAAAATGAAAAAAAAAAAAAACCGATTTCTTTGAATTTTCGATTCCCAACTTGTCTCGATTTCTTTTTGATTTACCATTGTTTCGTCATGTTTAGACATTTTTGAATGATAGGTAATTAGGCTAGGTGTTACCTATTACGATATTGTACAGATATTTTTTTCAATTTATCGTTTGAAAATTGAAAACATTACTCATCTTGAGGATTAGTGAGTCTCGAGTGAGTCGTACAAAACAAACAAGAGTGAAGAATTGTAAAAGAATTGAGAAAGGATCGGAGTAGCGATGCTGAAGAATTGGATTCATGGAAACGAAGAGTCGAACATTTCGCGATTCTAATTATTCCTTGTAGACCTACATACCAAAAGAACTCGATTCCGAAGAGCCCGGAATCGTCTCAAGTCCGGGCTGTAGCTTCTTCGTAGCTCGATTAGACTAGCGAGAGTAAAAAGCGTGCGAAGCTACCGCTGTCACGCTGTGACACGCTCAGCGATACCGTACCATATGTTGGGAATTTTTTTGTAGGTACCTATTTTTGTTTCCACCTTCCTAACGAAAAATAAGTAAGTACCTACCTAAATGAATAAAATGAAATACGATTTAAAAAAGACTGAAAATGGCCAAAAAATTTTAATCAATTGTTGTTTCGATGCGAAAAAATGCAACATTCGCCCGCCCCTGGCCAATTCAAGAAAATCTAAAAAATCGAAACCAAACAGATAAGGTTTTGAAGATCTGTACCGAGTGTCATTTAAAATTACAAAATTCTTCGGAAAAAAGAGAGAATTTTCGGTATTTTCTACCTTTTCTCGATTCCTGTGAACTGTATTCTACTTATATGGTAGGTAGATACTAGATACATACTCAAGTGGCTATGGTATCGCTCAGCGTGTCACCACATTGCAGCTACGGCTACGGCTACGGCTACGGATACAGTTACAGCTGAAGATTCGACGAGTTCGTAATTGTAATCGTAATCGATTTGTTTAGCCACGAATGCGAAACGACCCATTGGGACCACCCAAAAATGACGGAATTACTCGATTCTCTGTCCGATTTGAATCAAGTGCATTTCTCAGCTTACCGAACCGCTCTAAAATTGAGGACCGTTCAAAAGAAATTAAATCGTAAGTCATACCGTCTTAGTTTGTTTTTCTATATGTAGGCCTATGTATGTGTACTTACCAAGTCTAGTGTACCTACTACCTAGTACCTACCTACCTAACGTGTAAAGCTCGGAGCCCGACCGCGCCGCGCCGCGCCGCGCTGCGCTGCGACAGTGCATCGCGCTATAGCATAATTACGGTACCACCTATCAAGTATGTCTAGTACCTAAAGCTATGCTTACCTAATTCGTTTTTCGTTTACTCGCCGCCGCAGTGCATTTGCTGTCGTTGAATCGAGCCATCGAAGCTTTCGATAGTCACGGATTACGGGCTCAAAATGACAAATTACTCGACGTTCAGGATATGGTGACCGTTCTTACGTCACTGTATGAAATTTTAGCCAAAGAACACCCGACAGTCGTCAACTTGCCGCTCAATATCGATCTCATCATTAATTGGATTCTCAACATTTACGACAGGTAAATTGCGCGCGTGCACGTGCACGTACGCGTGTGCGGGACGGGGGCAGAGTATGGAATTCGGAGCCGTTGAATTGAATCGCCTCGCCAGCTCCTAGGTCCTGCAACTTGGAATTTTCTCGCGTATCGCCTAAGATTTTTTGTACACGGTGGCGTAAAAAAATTTGTCGCGAAAACAATCTGAGGGAGGGGGTAGACATTCGCAAAAATAAAAATTACCTACCCGAGTAATTGTAATAACTCGATGCGAATGCCAACGACCAAATCTTTTGAAAAACAAAAGTTAAACTTGATACAAATTACATTTACATACAAAGGACTCGACCTTTGTTTTTTTCTCCTTTCTTTCGTATAAAAAATGTTGCAACTTGCGTATTTGACAAATAGGTAGGTACGGGTAAAACGAAGAGTCGGCGTTTTTATCGCTATTTGATAAGTACGCGTATGTAGGTATTTCATTTGTGCGATTTGCGATATTTTTTTCTCCCATTGGTGTAGCTTTTTGGGCAATACCTACCTGCCATAGTAGCCATGGCCGTGGCCGTGGCCGCCACCGCCACCGCCACCGCGTACCTAATACGCGTTTTCGCCAATTAGCGAGCAGGACAAGGGTATCAGTATCACCGTACCACCTACCTAGTACCTAGTACCTACCTAATACGTTACGTACTACCTAGTACCTATTACCTACTACGAGTACCTACCTACATATAGGTATACCTCGTACATTACACGTCTTACTTACGAACGGTAATTTTTCTTTCTTGATGCAAATACCTATTTACCGACGCAGTCAGAGAACCGGCCAAGTCAGAGTTTTGTCATTTAAAGTCGGAATCATTCTATTGTGCCGAGGACATCTCGAAGAGAAATACAGATGTAAGTGCTGTCGACGTGACCGCTGCATAATTGCATAATTACACAATTACATACCTATAGTTACTTTACTTACCTACCTCTAGTTATTCGTGTTACGTACAGCAGACGCAGAGCAGGGGGGGCTGCTGAAAAATAAAGAAAGAGAGAGAGAGAGATTCGAGTTTATTTAATAAGTTAATTAACTTGGTATCTATTGGTGTGCTGGCGACGCGACGGACGCGACGCGTCGGGGCTCTCTACTAGGGCTTTACGAGTACCCGGGTACTCGGAATCGGATTTCTTATCACTTCGGAACCGGGTACCCGAATCCGGACCGGGTCCTTACTTATCAATAAAAAATCGCGACAAATTGTCGAATAGCGTAACTGTAACTGAAACATTTCGAAGCCAAAATGTGAATAAAACATGAATTTTAGCCTGATAATCAAAGACATTACAGCAAATTCTTTGGAACCGGTTCGGAACCGGGTACCCGATTCCAGTAAAAACCGAATCCGCTACCCGGTTCCCATATTAGGACCGGGTACTTGAACAGCCCTACTCTCTACGAATAATTTTTTTAGCCCTCGATAAAAATAGCCTACGTAATAGGTGATAGGCGGTGCATCAATAGCTGCCTTAGACAATCATGTTTAGTGGTGTGGTGTGGTGTGGTACGGGGTACCGTTAACAATTAGCTTTTTGCATCGGCAGATTTATATCGTTTGATTGCTGACCCAAATCGATTGGTGGATCAACGAAAATTGGGCTTGCTGCTGCACGACTGTATTCAGCTACCGCGACAACTGGGCGAAGTCGCAGCTTTCGGCGGCTCTAACATCGAGCCGTCGGTCAGAAGTTGTTTTTTGAAAGCGGGCAAAGATAGAGCTACCATCGAGGTGCGTACACTACCTATTCATTTACTAGCAGTCTAGCACCTTCACCCAGTTGTGGAGTGGACCTACTCTTGCTCCTGCGACCTTCGTATGTGTAGCCTTAGCTATACGTACTTAGCTACTTACGTAGATTTCATTTGCCGTTTGTTTTTCGGTTTTACGCATTTGCGTCCGTAGGCCGTTCACTTCTTGAGCTGGTTACAACAAGAGCCTCAAAGTATGGTCTGGTTGCCGGTACTTCATAGATTAGCAGCTGCTGAAAACGCCAAGCATCAGGCCAAATGTAACATTTGTAAAGAATACCCGATCACTGGTTTCAGGTGAGGCTGAGGCTGCGGCTGCGGCTGCGGCTGCGGCTGCTTCTACTTTTCGCTTGGCGAGTAGAGTACGTGTAACGCGTGCTCGACTCGCGCCGCGCCAGTAGTAAGTAGGCGCGAGTAAGTATTGTAACGAACGCGAAAATTGGCGTACTTTTCGCCGCCTCTCGTTTATAGGTACCGGTGTTTGAAGTGTTTCAACTTTGATATGTGCCAAAATTGTTTCTTTTCCGGCCGCAAAGGCAAAACTCATAAATTATCGCATCCGATGCAGGAGTATTGTACGGCGGTAAGTACCTAGACCTAGACCTAGCCGCGTCGCGTCGCGTCGCGTCGCGTTTTTCTCGTATTCTGGTATTCGTACTCGTACTCGTAAGTCGGTGGTTGGATGAATACGTAGCTCTAAATACCTACACGTAGGTAGCTAAGCATCTATCTATCTAGCTAGCTAGCTACTCGTAGCTGTACCTAGTCGAACGTGTATGTAGTATGTACTTGCGAGTTGAACTTGGTGGTACCTTGGTTTCGGGAAGAGTCGCTTTAATATGTAGGTTAGGTACCTAGGGTACTAACGACGACTTGTCGTACTTTGCAGACTACTTCGGGCGAAGATGTTCGTGATTTCACTCGAGCTTTGAGAAACAAGTTCAAATCTAAGCGTTACTTCAAAAAACACCCGCGCGTCGGTTACCTTCCTGTACAGACAGTTTTGGAAGGCGACGCGCTAGAAAGTCCGGCACCTTCTCCTCAACACTCGCACACGTTAGGACCTTACGATATGCACTCGCGCCTCGAAATGTACGCAAATAGACTGGCCGAAGCCGAATTACGTAACAGAAGCAATTCAACGCCCGATTCGTACGTACACCTACACCTACTATATGTACTACCTAGTACCTACCTACCTAGTTACGTGTACCTACCTATACCTCGTACGTAATTGCTAATTACCTAAGTGACCTGCGTTACGTACGTTTAGAGTTTTTACATAGGTAGGTATTTCTTATCGCATCGCATCGCATCATATCATGTGGGTAATTAATTTACGTATGTTGCGATAACAGCGAAGACGAGCACCGTTTAATAGCGCAGTATTGTCAGTCGTTGAATGGCGAAGTCGTGCCTGTACCTAGAAGTCCGGTACAAATAATGGCTGCCATAGACGCCGATCAAAGACAAGAACTAGAAGCGATGATAAAGTAAGTACCTACGTAGACCTACCTAAATAAATGTACTCGTACTCGTACTCGTACTCGATCTACATATCGTACCTAGACTAATCTACCTAGGTAGTGGTTATGGTACCACCTTCCTATCCATCTCCTCATAAGTACTCAAGACACCAACCCGCGGTGTACGTGTACGTGTATGTGCGGTTGACGCTGAAACCATACACTGCAACACGGCAGCTGCCGCTGCCGCTGCCGCTGGCACTGGCAGCAGCGCCAAAATCTGGAAACTGATTTCAGCTAACCTAAACCTAACGTACTACCTATCCTAGCCAGTACCTCTACCTCAACTGTGCGGTGGGTAAACTGAACCATGTATACCTAACGCTTTTTTAGGGAGCTAGAAGACGAAAACAGCGCTTTGCAAGCGGAATACGAACGTTTAAGAGGCAGCAAAGGTAACTGCAGCGCTACATTACCAGCCAATGCGGGTGGAAGCAGCGCCGGTGGAGGCGGAGGCGGAATCGGAGAAGCAGAAATGGTCGCCGAAGCGAAATTACTTCGCCAACACAAAGGCCGACTAGAAGCTAGAATGCAAATACTCGAAGATCACAATCGACAGTTGGAAGCTCAGCTGCAGCGATTGAGACAGTTATTAGACGAAGTAAGCATTTAGCTCGTTTTCTGTTCTGCTCTGCTGGTGGCGCGCGCTGCGCCACCAGCAGACCAGGCCAGAGGTGCACTATCGAGTCGACGCGACGCGACGCTAAACACCGCTTGTATTTTGCAGCCGACGTTGCAAACGCGATCTGTGACCGCTTCCCAATTGGCTACCGATTCGCCAGCCAAAATGAACGGACACTTTGTCGACACTCCGGGTAAGTACTGACAATGCAGTACCTACGAGCACATAATACAGTACATCTACCCGAATGATAATATACGTAGGAACACGACACATACGAGTACATACGAGTCTGTTAAGAGGATAAGTGCATCTGCATACATATGTACCTATTACCTACTACCTAGACCTACTTATCCGCTTACTTAATCGCACCGCACTTGGTGGTGCGACCGCCATCTCCATGTGTGTGGCCAATAGATCATTTGGTGAGGTCACTGAGGTGTCGATGTCGTGTCGTTTAGGATAAGTATAGTGTGGTGTGGTGTGGTGTGGTGTGGTGTGTTGTCATGTGGCATATGCGACGGCACGGTGGCGCGCGGCTGCCCAGTTGTTAATTGTTTACCCGGCGCATGAGCTGCCGAAAAAAAAATAATTACCTAACGAATTGCGCCTCATCCGTCGATTAGTCGATTCGCTTCGAGAGTGAAAAAGCGAATCAGCTTTCGAGCCATTCTTATTGGTATCAGGTATCGGGTAGAGAATGGCCAGCCCAGTCTACACACACACACACACACACACCCTCACCCCTGTCGAAAAAATACTTTGCGACAACTTTTTTACTCGTGTAAATAGGTACTCGCGTAGTAGATTTAGACTTACTTAAGTTAGTAGGTACCTAAATACGTATTGTACTCTACATATTAGGTAAACTGTACCAGCTCGTATATTCTATGCGTATTGCGCTTGCCTATACCTACGATATGAACTTACGATATGGTAAGGTACCTACTCGTATCTTTTCAATTTACTAATAATGGTGATGGTTGGTTTTGTTTTTCTCTTGCTCTCGTTACGCTGTGCTGCGCTGCGTGGTTTAGCTGGCCGGTGGGTGGAAAGTGGACACGCTAGTTTGGACCGTCCGCCACCGCCTCCGGTTA
Source organism: Trionymus perrisii (assembly GCA_900050545.1). Classification (NCBI taxonomy): domain Eukaryota; kingdom Metazoa; phylum Arthropoda; class Insecta; order Hemiptera; family Pseudococcidae; genus Trionymus; species Trionymus perrisii. Next base: position 2,329 of record FIZV01017070.1, on the reverse strand, counting down.
TCGGTTCTACAATCCAAGTCGCTGCTGCTCCGAATTTAGCTGCCAACAATGTCGGCAGCTTGCATTTAATGGCAGGTTGGTGATGGTGATTGGCTCGGATGGCGTGCGCCCGGCCCAGCCCAGGCCCGGGCCCGGCCCAAACAAACTGCTAACACGATACCTACGCTTATTGCAGTTGCACATGCCCACCTCGCTCGCATCTAATCAGTACGCTAACACTACCGCCTACTAACGTAAGACTGTACGCGTACGCCTACGTGTACACTGTACACCTGTACACTAGTCGTGTGTGTCGTACTTATTTACCTATAATACCGTACCTAATTAGGTACCTAGACCTACTCTGAATACTGCGACTGCGTGTGCCTATACAGGATTATGCTATGCTGCGGTGCGCTGCGGTGCGCTGCGCTGCGCTGTGATATGCCCATGCGCCACTGCTTTTCTCCAGCGCTTGCTCTACATAATACAGTACTACGAGTTGTAGGTTGCGTCGATTCTTCTTTCGCTTCGACTTATGGAGCGTTCCGTGCCGTGCCGTGTCGTGTCGTGTCGTGTCTTGTCTTGTCTTGTCTTGTCGTATTTACTTATTTACCTGATTAACTACCTATCTTTAGGTTGGAGGAGCGGAGGAGCCTTATAGGGAGTGCGATGCGATACGATGCTACGAATTTGTTTGAAATTTGCACCTTGTTAATTAAAACTCTTCAGTTGAAAGTAGTCGTCGCGTCGCGTCGGAGAAAAAACAAATGCATGCTTTCGCACGTTTGAAAGTAGGTACTCGTTACCAACCTGTTACGTATACCCGTACAATGTATAGGTATTAGGTAAATACTGTACGCGTGTATTTTACGAATATAGCCGAAAAAGTATTCCTATCCTACGTATAACGGCGGTAGCCTGACCTGCGAGTTCAAGACTACATGCAGATGTAAGCCACTGTAGGTGTAGTAGACGTACGTTACGTAGTCGTAGATTTGTATGAAAATTTTCGCTTCACGCCACGGCGGCCCAGCCCGGCCGGCATCCCGATCTGTGCTTGATGTAAACTCTCGCACGACAAACGACGAAGAAATCCTAACCTAACCTAACCTACCTATTCGTGACTACATACTGTATTTTGTTGTTATTGTTATACTCGTACTAACCGAATTTTGCGTCTAAATCAAGCGTGTTTTTGTTTTGCTTCGAATACGTAATAGGAGCGGGATTCGGCGGTGGAGTCGGAGGCACCACCAACAGAAATATGTAAAGGTTAGTGTAGCGTTGCCACGCTTCTCACGTGACGTGTACATGCAAATACATACATACTACATACCTACTACGTACTCGTACATACGTAAATAAGGGTGTACGTGTACGCCTGTGTTTGTGTTAGGGTATTTGCGAGGTTCTGCATGCTTAATTTTTTTCAATAAGTATGGCTAGGGAGGTTGAAAAACTTTCTGTACCTCACAAGTACTGCGGCCTTCACCCGTAGTGTCTGTACGAACCCTGTGCAGTAGTACCTACGAGATACGAGTATAATACCTATGTTAATACCACCTATTACCTAGACCTACCTACCTACCTACCTACCTACCTACCTACCTACTCGTATAATAGAAAAGTTGAGCTGCTGGGTGCTAGGTGGTGCGGATTCCAAAGCGAATACCTGTGCCTACGTGCCGTGCCGTGCCGTGCCGTCCTCCTCGAGTACTTACTTTAGTTAGGTATCCATATTACCTACCCATGTATTAGACGCTGCAAATTGAAAATCGATGGAAAAGTACGGCGCGGCGGTGGTACGTAGGAGGAAGAGGGCATATTCTACTTACTTTAGGACTGCGGACTTTGTATTTTGTTCTTTTCTTCTTCTTCTTCTTCTTCTTCTTCTTCTTCTTCTTCTTCTCCTTCTTTGAAACTCGATATAGTAATTCGATAGAAAAAACGACATTGTGGACGTTCGCCTTATTACTAAACAACCGCTACTAATAAGGCCCAACTGCGGTTGGTGTCGGCCAGTGGTGATGCTGATTACACACACCCGCTGAACCGAGTGTCTAAGAATATGTGAACCCAGCCTGGGATTTTTCGTTACAAAAAGTTAGGTTGGCAATATAAGAGTACGTGTATTTAACGCAACGCAATGCGTTTAGTAAACAATACTGCGATTAGGTATCACTACATATTAATGGTGTTCGAGTTTGATTTTGTATTGTTTACTTTTGAATTCAAAGTTGCCAACCTAACTTTTTGTTGTGAAAATGCCAGGGCAGGGGGACACTCGGTACATACCGGGTGTACAAGAATATGTGAACCCCCTCTGGGATTTTTGTTACAAAAAGTT
>FIZV01017048.1:0-18783 GCA_900050545.1 Trionymus perrisii | reverse complement strand
GCCAGTTAACCAATAGGAATGCTGGAAATGACTTTTCCAGCATTCCTATTGGTTAATTGGCATTTGTTTACAAACAGCTCAGGGATCACGTTAAATTGTACAGACTATTATACACTATAGATCATTTTTTTCAAGATTAATACAAATATCGTGATTTTGGTAATTTTAGTACTTTAGATCACCAAGGTCATCGTGATTTTGCCCATTACTGTATTTATGAAGAGATTTTACAATTATTTCCCCCATTATTTGATAAGAAAATCAATAATTATTAAAAGATCACATTTGTATCAAATTAAATTCATAACCACAATGTGCAATATAATGTACACGTCACAGCTCCGGACCTAATGGACGGATCGGGGTCGGACCGGTCTCAAAAATTTTCTAAAAAATTAAAAATGTCGTTGACCAAAACATCCAAAAAATAAAAATTTTCTCGTGCCTACCCATAATTCGTCAATGAAAGGGCTGAATAAATTAAAAATACCTATTTTTTTACTTTAACAAAATTTGAATATCAAGACGTATTTACCGTATTTACCTATCCCAAGAAAATTCAGATTTTTTTCTAGGTACAGAAATTAATTGAAAGATATTTTCACTCCAAAAAAATTAAGCGATTTTTTTCCCTACGAAAGCTCATTTCAAGCACTCGAGATTAAAATCTCAAAGGATTTACCCAGTTTGTTTGTTTGTTAGTTTTTCAAAAAAAATTACGAGCCAACTTTACAATTAATTCGGTAATACTTCAGTATGTAGGTGTAGGTAGTTACTAGTTAGGTACTGTATCATCATTCACTTCTGAGTCGAAGTCGTCCCTTTAATTACGAGATCAGGTCACTGTCAATTATTGATATTTACGTTGTTGTCTCAACGAGTGGTTTTGAGTCTTGCCCTTGCCTACTCGACACTCAACGTGATTACGTTATTTACATTTATGTACACGTTAGGTTGGAGAAAGGTGGTTAGGTGGAGTTGAAAAAAAACTGAAAATTTTTCACTACAGAGTTATCATCTTTTTATTTACATAAATAATGTCAAAAATCAATTTTTTAGAAAAATTAAAATCTGGCAACTTTGCAATGAAAAATTTTCAAATTTTTCTGCACCGATAGGGCCATTTAAGTCTAGTTCTAGTACCAAGTACACCAAGTACAGCACTAAGCAGGTGTTTTTTTTTTTGTAATTCAAAATCTTTAAGTATTTCTCTTTTTACAGGGTAGGGTCGGAAAAGTGATATCGAATTTCTGGAAAGTGTAGAAACTCAAGTTGCACCCCAAAAGCTGCAAAAATCCGTGTTTTCTTCAAAAGTGACTCATTTTTAAGCCCCATAGCTTCCCTACTCTTTGAGATAGGAGGCTAAAAATTTTTGTGGGTGGTTTTGGTTTCAACCCATAATGAAACATTCATTTGCATATGGTCAAAATCGATGATACGTACTATGTTTTTTTGCACTCTGCCTTAGTGTATGTCCTATATCAATTATTTTTGTCAATCAGGTTCATGCGATGATACGACCGTTTCCGGATTAAATATAATATCTGTGCCATCCGAGTAGGTACTCATCATAATCTGGACAATTTTTGATACGAAAAAAAAAATCCAAAATAAATTAAACCTACCTAACAGTAAAAAAAGTGGTAAAAATTTAACGTTAAGATTTATTATATTCTAACGGACTGAAAATGCGTATTCGGTTTAAAATTTCCTTAATTTTGAGTTCTGCAAGTTGTTTATTTATATTTACACCTACATGCACACTGTACGAGTAACGTTTGACACATAAAAAACCCGCGGACAATTTGGCCTGGCTTAATCGATGCGTAAATCCGATTTTTTATTCAATCGATACAGTTATATTTTAATGTCGAAGCGTTCATCGATTGATTCAAATAAACCACACAGCATAAAACAGTTATGTTACATACGCGTTATCGAATATATGAATATCTTAGAGAAAGCGAAACATCTCATCTTTTCAAATTAATACTTTTGTGTCCTTTTTCCAAGTTTAATTGCTCGGATGCGACAATGAACAATTAACAGAAAACCCAGCAAATTTCATTTTAATTACGAGTGGATAATTAAAAATTATATTCGCCGATAAAGTATACGTTTGTGTCTCATTAACTAAACATCGTCGTCGCGTATTATCCAGCCGTCATCAACATCGTCGAATCAATGTTTGAATAACATTTTAAGAGAAAACTAATAAAATCGAGTGAGACGACAAAAAGAATGTTCTGTTTTTAAACGTACGATGTTGATACTCTTACGTTTAACAAGAAAATTAATACTGTGTGCAGGTAAATGAAATGATCTACATTGGACCATTAGATATACCTAAGTACCTTACATACCTATTACCTACCTAATTAGACCTACGTTTGTGTTGCCTATTTTGGACTCCTAAAAATCAACAATACACATTTTTTACAAATGCTTCGTTAATAAGACCTTTTTTTTTTTTGTTTTTTAGGATAGAATCTCATATCATCATAAAAAAGGTCACTATCCTCATCGTTTCAGTCACCATCACCATCCGCACGTTCATCTTGTTCACCCTCATCACCACCATCACCACCGTTTACCGTATCACAAACCACCTCGAAAGAAGTATCGCAGAGGACGTAAAAAACCGTCGATAATTCGAATGCCATATAATTTAAAAATGCCTTATAAAAAGAAACCAATCTTACTGTCCGAAGTATTACGTAACGGAGGTCGTTTACCTTATACTAGAATCAAACCCTCAGGACCAATAATTAAAGATTATATTGAAGAGGATGATTTGGAAACCAGTCCATTTTCAACCATAGATAATATAGAATATCCGGCGCCATTCAGCAAAGTTAGACCACAGTCTTTGGAAATTGCCGACGACACTCCTGACGTTTTACCGGTACAACCAATTGAAGAAGAAATAATCTATCCAGGAATTCCAAACATGAAACCGTTCACCGGTATGGTCAAACGACCGCCTAGTATTTGGTCACTATCGAAGCCATCGGACAGTTATTACGATAGTGATGGGTCGGCTGACAGTACCACAGATGTTCGATACCCCAATAAACCTTTGTACTTGGATAAAGACATCGCGAATTTATTACAGAAAATCAAATCAGAAGGATTGAATAACGCAGATTCACAGCCTTCGTCAACCGAGAGTGTTACTCAGGTACATGGCAAAAACAATATTACTGAAATAAACGCCGCCATTTCTAAATTACTTTTTCCTTTCTTATCTGATACGGCCATAAAACAAATTCAACTTTATTTCAAAAGTTTACCTAGTGATAAACACCATAAAGGGGACAGCGCAGAAAATCAGTTTAAAGATTATTCAAAAAATACAACGCAGTCGAACCAGTATTCAGTCACCGAATCCATCAAAGAAGATGATGGCGATAATTCGACTTACTTTATAATGGTGAAATCACCGAGCTATAAAGGCTTGAACATAACCAAATTGTTAACTCAACAGTTTGACAAGCAAAGAGGACAAAGCGATAATCAAACCGAGCGTACTAAACTAGAGCAGGTTACTAATACCACTGCGCCAGCTACCAAAGAAAGTTTAGCTTTACAAAAGTACATAATGATGCTGGCTGGCATCTCGAAAGATGCCGGCAACAACGATAATAATTATTTACCACGATTCAACACTTTCCAAAAACAAGCAACAAAACATTAGTAAAAAGTTTTGTTTCTTGATTATGGATTTTTCTTATTTTTTTTTACTGAAGTAATTAACTTTTGTAAATCTACTATTTAATTTCATTTGTAAATAACTTATTTAAATCATTTTTAAACTGTTTGTAGCAACTTTTTAAAATTTTTTGACCAGTTTCTTTGAAAATCTGATGCAACGACGATATTTATATGTAATAAAACATCAGTGAATTGAAAAACTAAAAAAAAATCTGCATTGTATATTAATTTTTTTTACATCGAGTAAATGGTGCATATTACAAGAGACCTTGCCTTTTTAAATCTTCGTATGTTTTTTTATTGACTACATTACCCAGCGAATCTTCAAATTCTTCTTCTTGTTCTGGTTGCCATCTTTCTTCTTGTTTTTGTTGTTTAATTTTCTCCCAAACTGACAAAAAAAATAATTACATTAATTGGTACTGTAGTCGAAAATTGACTCGAATAAGTATCTCTTACAACTACTTACGCGACAAGGCGTCTTCAATTTGAGTCACGTTGGCAAAATGAGCAGTATTCGGAATTCCTAAACATCTCATTCCGTGAGCGTGACGCCATTCCTAAATCAAACAAAAAATATTTTAATGATCGAGTTATTAAAATGTTGAAAGAAAATTATTGAAAAGAAATTACTCACAGCAAAATGTCTCTGGAATGCTTTAGGACCTTTGTACGTAAAATTACCACAAATCTCGCAATTGTAACTTATATTCAAGCCATGCAGTTTGTACAACCAATAGGGGATGGGCTAAAAAGAAACATAAGATTTTAGAAATCACATTTAAAATAAAAAATTGAATCAAAATGTGAGCATCCTAACCTTTCCATCCCATCCTAAAGGTAAATTTTTAGGATTATAGGGAATATCGTCTTCCTCTTCCTCTTCAGATTCAGATGCACTAACTTCGTTGTCGGAATCTCCTCGCTCTCCTTCAATTCTAGCTTGTTTTCTCTGAACATTTTCTTTTGTTGCACTTCGTTGCTCAGAAAGCAATTCTATAAACCTATATTGAAAGATATAATAATTAACGTTTCGTAGTTAATAATTCATTAATTTAAAAAGTATTTAAATTATGTACCTGTAAACTTGGGCTTCCAATAAAGCGATCTCTTTCAGTTTGTTTAAATTCTTCGATCGTTTTGATTTGCCAGTATTTGGTTTTATCATCAAACTAGGATCTAAATCGGTTTTTCCTTTAGTGCTGAATAATCTTTCTGCCCTTTCTTCTAGTGTCCTGATAACATAATGTCAATGTTGGACACGAAACAAATCACAAAGTGTAACTATAGAAATTAATTTACCCTCCGCATTTTAATCCTAGAGCTAGCAAAGCAGATTTCAATCGATCCAATCCCAATGTAGCTAATTCTTGCCAAGACGAGAAAGCTGATAAATCTAAATGAGCTCCAACGTTCGTTAGAGCACTACCAGATTCTTTCTAAAAGAAAGAAGAAGAGAAAAAAAAAGACGTCGAAGATGAACGGATTTTTGATTCACAACAAATAGGTTAATAGCAATAAAAATATTCATACCGGCCACCCTTGGAAAGTTCCTTCTTCCCATTGTTTATTAAATTCATTATTTACGATTTTCATTTCTTCGCTGACGTTGAACAGTGGCTTAATTCTTAAAAGATACCCATGCAAATAATCCAACAGCATTTCTAGATATTTAACATATTCGGTATTTTTTCGTTCCTTGGGGATATCGAACAAATGATCAAGAACTGACAGGTACGTTATATAGTCCACTTTCTGCAAAATAATAATAATAATAAAATATACGAGTCGAAAAACATAAACATTTTCAGTTTTGTTAAATTGGTATATTTTACTTACTTCCACTCCTTTCAGATTAATGTATTTCTCGTAACATTCGTGAAGATCCAAATACTTTCCATAACCTTCTTCATCAGTAAACTCAACCATATCTGCAAATAGAAACAAATTGAGCAATGAGTTTTTCTTTTAGTTAGTGTTGGAAATTGAGAAAATATCCTTACTGCTCATTTCTTCAGTTGGATTTTCGCGAAGTTTATTCAGTTCATCAAATTCAACTGACATTGGAACAGAAATCTAAAAAATATTCAAATGATTACAATCAATGTTACTTTTTCGATGCTCGAAACACCTTACTTGATTGGGGTGTTTGCGATGGAACTCCTTGATATTTTTCAAACGATTATAAAATTCAGTAAAATCATTGGGTCCGGAAATTTCGGCAGTTTCTTGTTTTCTAAAACCATCTTTATCTTCGTATAATTCTTTCAAGTGATGTGTACTTTCCATAAATTGCTAAATAGATATCACTTTATTAACATCTGGAAAATATGATACTACTATATAGTTGTAAGTTTACTTACATCCAAAAGCATTTTCAAGCGATGTTCTGAATTGACTTGATCTCGAAACTGAAATTGAATAAGAATAGTATAAATACTTCTTTTAACAGTATAAAGTAAAGAAGATAAAGAAAACTTACACTTGTTTTCTTCAGTAACATTTCCTTAACCATCGAATCCAATAAACGTTCCCTTTCCTCATGGTAACGCCTTTGTTGCTCTAAAATTGATTCCATACTAATTACAACAAAAACTTCAGTTTACAATACTACTATTTACATTCACGAACGTCTCTACCAACTTTAACATAAAGTTATTAATAAATTAATTTAAACCCAAGCTTCAAAGTCGGCCAATTTCAATTGCAATATGAAATTTCGCCGAAGCGGAATGATAGCCTTTTTCCCTTCCCTGTTCCCTATTACCCTTTTGACAACAATGACAACAATCATCAACAACGAAAATCACAGATGAATATGAGTAGGCAAGACATCTCTTTGACTCACGTCACACGCACAAAAAAGAGGTGTCAACTTCATAATGCCAAAATGCCAGTTCGAGAAACGAGTCTCGGGTTCTTCCTATAGTTTCTTCTGTGACTCCTTTCAAGGAACTCCCGGCAAAATGTATTAAACATCGTGCATTGTGTAGTGTAGTGATGTGCTTATGTGCATAGTTTTCGAAATACGGTTTGAATTGTTAGTGAAAAAGCAGTTGTATTGTAACAGTAATTATTAATTAGCGTTCATTAAAATGCTACTAGTCTCCCTTATTTATAACTAAAATCGTTATCTAGTGATTATTCATAAAGGTATTGACATTTATGTTTCTGAATTTCATCATGCTTGATTAAATTGTTATCGACGAATGTCTAACGAAATTTTCATTTCATGTTGATTTTTGTTCGATATAGTTGAAACCTCGTAATGAAGCCGTCTACGCAAGTTATGGATCTCTCTCGGAGATATGATGTGAAAGTTGTTTTGCCAAGAATAAAAGTGGTAATGTCGAAATCGCAACACAAAACTTTGTTTAAGCGAAAAAAGCCAAGACGTGAAAGAAATTCCGGCTGCAGTGATAAAGAAAATGATAACTCGGGTAATGTAGTTCATTCGCAACCGAACTTGAGTCTAATTCAGATAGAAAAAGCACTGAATTTAGATCAACGCAACGGGCATCTCAAGCTATCAGCTGCGGATCGCAAACTTGTAGGAAATATTTTCAACAAACGTGAAACGAGAACTACGGATTATTCGAGAGTTGGTACATGCAGGATTGAAAGTTCACAGACCTCCAGCGACAATGTTCGTCAATTGGAATCAACGAGAACGCGTTCCAACATCAATAATGCTAGTGTTGACCTTTCTACTTTAAAACATCAGAGCAAAAGAAGCAAAAAAAATAAATGTCATCGTAAAGACTCCGGAATCGGTATGGAGTCACCGAAAGCCAAAAGAACGAAGAAACGAAAACTTTCCGATCATTTGGATTGCCAGTCTGATGATGTGCAAGGAACTTCTTCCACGACTCATTCGTCTGAAAATGAAATCCGTGATTTGGAAAATATTATTCAATCACACTCTAGTCACACTTGTAGTGAAAAAGTTGATCATAAGATAAACAACGTTGAAACTATACGGACGTCGATGGGGTTATACGTACACCGAGATTTTGAAATACGAATGACGCAAATATGCACCAATCAACCATCCAAAAATTCAATCCCTGCATGTACCACTTGCGTTGTTGCTAGTACCTCTAGATGTGAAAACATCGAAGCAAGGTGAGCCTTCTTATTTTTGTCTTCGCCGTCTATATGTAATACTCAGTAAGATTTTTTCTAGTGCGAAAAAGGAACGTCGTAAGGTTGCCGTTGAAAAAAGAATTGGCATTAACACGCGTGTTAAGGTCGGCGATAGAGAAAAAAATTGTACTCGGATTGTGGAGAGTAAATTAGTTGAAACCACGGAGCAGAGACATAAAAGAATCAAACTTGATGAACCTTCAGGGATGGTAACTAGACGCAAGGCCGCGGTCAACCTGGAATATAAATTCTATACTTTGACAAATAAGGTATGCATTTAGCTCGATTGAAGGTATAATATTAAAATTCATTCCATAATCTTTCTGCTATTATTTTGTGTTAATGTTACAGAAGGAGTTTAGTTTTGTAGAAATTCCTCACATCTGTAATAACGAAACTGATCAACTGAACCAAAATCAAGAAGTATGTGTAAATGATAATTAATAATATGGTCCTATTAGTACGACCTTCATGTGATTAATTTTTTTTTTTTGCTTTTAATGTAGAATGGCGATAACCAGACTGAAAAATCGAGGCCGCCTTCTAAAAAAATATTACCGAAGGAGAGAAAAGCAGAAACTTCGATCGAAAAGTGAATTATAAATTTTTACAAATACTGAACTTATTTCCAAAAACATCTTAGTAAATTGCATTTCCTTTCAATATTTTTGTTTTTAGAAGTAAAGAGTACGAACCTAAATCTCTATACACCAAATCATTTCACTCATCGATTGAAGAAAAGAATAAAAATGTTGAGAAGTTCGAAAACATCACATCATATTTAAGAGGGAAGACTGGATCCAACAAAATACTCAAGGACGTAACTTTATGTCGCGTAGAAAATACTGAGTCGTTGACAAGTCAAATTGTTCAACAAATCGAGCATTCTATCGAAAAAAAGACTTCGCGAGCGCCTAAAGAAAGACTGAAAAAGATTTCGAATCTCGATCAAGCTGGAAATAAACCTGTTCAAGAAGCTGAAGTGATCGCTAGTACAAAGCAAAATTCTACGAAACCCAAAAAACTTTTGAATGATGGAGAAAATGCCATAAATGATGAAGAAAACAGTTACTCCTTAAGAAGAAAACCGATCACTCGAACGAACGCCAAACAATCGAGTAGTAGGTTTGCTGCGGAAGTCATTTGTGAAGTATCACTGCCAAAAGGAAAAAAACAGGGACTCAAACGGTCTGCGAAGCTAAAAAATCATGAATCTACCCAACAAATGAATGATGAAGTCGAGTTGTCGAAAAAGCGTTCCAAATTGCCAAATAATACGTCTGCTGTGGAAATTATTTCCCCTCGTCCAGGTTGTAGTGGTGTATCGCTACCAAAAGGAAAAAAACACCATCACAAACCATCCGCCAAGCTAAGGGGCCGTGAACCTATTCAACAAATCGAAGAAGACGAAGTCGAGTTACCGAGAAAGCGTCCGAAGTTGCCAGCAAAGAAACTCATGAAAAAAAGTGAAGCGATGGAAAAGACGGAAAGATTTAACGAGAAGAAAAATGTATGCGTGTTGTTATTTTAGTTTATTTAAAATTCAATAATTTGAATGAATTTTAAATTTCTGAACAGGTTCTGATAAATGGCGATATGACGGTTTTACCAAAAACTGTGTCAGTTTTGTTGGAAGATGTTGCTTTACCAAGGTTGTATATTTTTATTCCAATTCAGTAAACGAACTCATATTCACTTAAGTTATTGTTAGTACAAGTTCGACTTTGGAAAGATCTTATGTTACTTATCTGGAGTTGATATTACGTTTCCGATAACAAGTTACGTGTTATTGATCAGCTCTACGTTCACGAAATGAATATCACTCGAAGAATTCTTTTACTGATAAATAATAAATATAAATGCCTAGAATATTATAGTCTGTTCCCGCTTAATTGATTCTCACATAAGACTAATCCTTTCTTTAAATTTTCAGACGTGTTACAAGATTTTCGTCGAAAACTCAAAATAATAGTTCAGTAGCAAACACCAGCAAAGTTGAAACATTTAGAGGAACTCCTGGCGTAACATTTTCATCAAAAACACCTAAAACAGTTCCTCGTAGAGTAAATGAGTGCGTTTTGATTTGATTTATTTGACTTTACTTTGAAGGCAAACTTACTTATAGAAAGTATCTTTTTTTACAGTGCTGGAAATGGTTGGCATCCGAATTATACACCATGTATTCTTCTTGATAACTTGGTGAGTTTATAATATCAAACTTTTGCGCGGTATTACATTTCGGTTTTTCAAATTGACAATTTTTTAATAGGATGTAAGTACTTACGCAATCACACCGTTACGCGAAGATAGACGTCCGCTAGCATCAAAGTCAACTGAAGATTACGGTATAGACGATGTCAATACTGACGATTCGACAGATGAAGAAGATAATCCTAAAAAAACGGTACCAAATTGGGTAAAATGTAAGTTACATTAACAATCAATTTGACCGATTTTTCGTTTATAAATTTATTACTTTACTATGGTTTGCTTTGCAGCAGTGGGTTATGAGTCCACAGTACAATTTTATTTTCCTCGTGACGTTATCTTAACATGGATTCGTCCACCGAAAAGGAGATTCACAGTACATAATTTATTTACTTAAATTTGATATCACTAGTATCACCACATATCTAACTTGGATGTTACGAAAGTGAAGTTGATGTGTCGTTTGAAACTCATCGTTTCCTTAAAGTCTTTCTCGACTGCACGCTTTTCGTTAAGACACAATTTTAATATTTTTCTCCATCTAATCTAATCAAGAAGTACGGAATATTTCCTTTCGGCGAATATTTTTCACATTATTAAGACTGTTGACAAATTTACTGTCTCTTTTTTTTTTTTTTATGAGTACCTATGAAAGTGGTGAAATGTTTATTTGATAAATGAACTATAGTTTTTATTTCTTATGTAACAATATCGTGTTCATAAAGAATATTTTGAAAACGTTTTTATGTATAAATTTAGAAAGACTTTTATCGTTTTGTTTTCATTTTTTTTCCTTATAATTTTATCGAAACGCCACGTTTATTGATTTTTTTATGCTTTAAGTTTATAATAATACTTCTTAGATTCGTGTTTTCTTTCGAATTTTCGTATCATTATTTTTTCTTGTTTTTGTTTGTTCTTTTCTGTCAACAAGTAAATACTTACCTATGTTTATGAAAAGTTATTGTTTAATGTTCGTTGAATGTGATTAATTAAACGTTCGAATACTACTCTATTTGTCTTGTAATTTGTAGTGTTAGATTCTAGTCTAAATTCAAATCATAGAGGCCTATAGCTGAAAATTTCTATAACAGCTAAAGTGAAGAATTTGAAATCATTGCAACTTCACGCATGGGCTCCTAACATTGTTTACCTCTCTGAGAATTTACTCACTCGTAATTCATGTAGGATCAGTCAAAACGATTGTCAAAACTGAAATGAAAAAGAAATGTTCGCATGCTTGACAATAATCGAAATACGTCCACCACCCACTGCAAAATTTGTCTTCATGAAAATTAAATTCTACGAAATTAACTAAGTATTGACTGGTTATTTTTGATTAGCAATCGTGAGAGTGAAGCGGCGTACCGACGTACGCGCTTGTACTAGAGCTACGCTACTTGTATCAACCTTTACGTACTTGTTTTTATTTAATTTTAACTTCGCATATTATACGCAGATTGCTCAGTTCAGCTGGTTAGTTTGTACGCGACTATCTTTGTGTACGAAGTACGATAATTTAACGATAACACAACAATCTGTTATCAACAGCCTCCCCTGTATTCTTATTTGTCGAGTTTACAAAAATCACTCGCATCACCATACTTTCATTTTGTACTTTGGTTCATTTACAAGGAAAATATGACGTTACTTTAGTTCTTTTTTGTTCAAAAAAATTAAATGGTGTTGAATAGCAGAGGAAAGTAAACTCTTTTATACACATTAGTAATTAGGTAAGCATTTTTCTATGTAAAATACCTACGTTGTATTATAATTTCCGAGATAAATGGATTTTACGTCGTTGAAATCAACTGCGATATTTCCTCGTCAAGTGATTCATAATTCGAAATATATTTTCCTTATGCGACCTATTAAATAGTCCTCCATCGTAACCAATATTTTAGTATAAAGTATAATTAGCCTATGTGCATTTGATGATAAAAGATGTATTTTGTATAATATCTTTAGTTTTTCAGTTTTTTGTTAAAAAGTATGGCCGCCAGTTTCGTGTTTGTTACCTTGGCTGTTATATCCTTTGCTCATGGAAAAGCTATCGAAGATTATAATCCTCTATCGGACGAATTCATTCAATCGATTAATAAGTTAAATACCACGTGGAAGGTAAGTTTAAATTGATAAATGTTTTCAACTTCTTAGCAGTTGAGAAATATTCATTAAATAGATACATATATGATTCGGTATCGGTCGGTACATCTACATTCTACATATGTATACATGCGATACGGTATACAGCATAAATTTGTAAAAATATTGTAAAGGTTTTGAAGCATGAAATTATAAGTATAATAAAAAATCAATCGATTGCCTCTTCAAGATGATTTCGCCAACCTATTTCATTTTAGAGGATAGGCCCTGTTTGAAAGAGTAAAAAAACAATCAGTTCTCTTTTGTGCAAGGAAGTTTAATATAAATAAGTCAACAACCGACATGCTTGGAATTATTTATGTTCTCCGAAAGTTCAAAAAGTATAGGTACCAATCTTTTATCTAATTTAGAACTTAGAAGTTAATTTTATTCAGTTTTCAAAAATAAAATTTTACCATTTTAATAAAACCAAACATTAAGTATAGGTACGTGATATATGTATTTCACTGTTGGATTTGTTTATCGCGAAAGTGCTGTTGATGTTATGCGTGGTGGTTGGTAAACCAACATAAAACAGTTTATTAGTTACATCAGGTGGAACATATGTTTTACAATTTTAAAGATAACAATTCGTTAAAATTAACACGCTGAACTTGACAACTATACAGATGGGGCCCGGACTCGACTGCCGAAAAAAAACACGTATTCTAACTCACCAATACAAGCAAAAAATACTATATACACGACACCCCTAAACCCCTTGAAAACACCAAATTTTCGTCAAAATTTCACTGTTTTTGTGATTTTACCGAAAATTTGAGAGGTGAGAGAGATACATTTTGTTTTTTTTCAACCAACGGACATTTTTTCATTCGGTAAAATCATTAATATCCCCATAAATTGGGATTCTTTTCACTCCTTGTTCGTTTTGGCAATAATGCAAATTTTTTCAATAGGAAAGCCGTCGACTGTAATAATAATGCTTCCAGGTTCAAGTTGAATGGGTTTTTAACGTGATGTTGCCGCATTTAAGCAATTTTAAATGGCGAATATCTCGTGAAGGGGGGATTTAAAAAAGTTTTGGAACTAGAATTTTTTCTTCCTATTGATGCTTAGAATAGGTACGTGTTTTTTTTTCGGCAGTCGGGTCCGGGCCACCCTGTATACTACTACTGTACTGTTTAGTTAACAAATTATAACTATCCCCATGCGGGCCAATCCTATTATATTTCACTTGAATAAATTTTCCAGGCTGGAAGAAACTTCCACGATAATATCGACTATGATTACATCAGAGGTTTGATGGGTGTCCATCCGGATCATAAAAAATATAAACTGCCTCAATTAACATTATCGATTGGAAACGAAATCAACGACTTACCGGAAGAATTTGATTCTCGAGTACAATGGCCCAATTGTCCTACAATTAAAGAAATTAGAGACCAAGGAACGTGCGGTTCATGCTGGGTACTGATTAAACTGGATACATATTAAAAATAATATAAGAATCACGATTTATTTCAAAACTCATTATTATTATTATTATTATTTATTTTTGTTATTTTTACAGGCCTTTGGAGCCACCGAAGCAATGTCTGATCGAGTGTGTATTCATTCTAATGGCACTGAAAACGTGCATTTGTCGGCTGATAACTTGGTAGCGTGTTGTCACATGTGTGGATTTGGATGCAACGGCGGTTTTCCAGGTTCTGCTTGGGGGTATTGGGTGAAATATGGTATTGTCAGTGGTGGTAACTACGGATCAAATGAGGTAAATTATCAACTGAAAGATTTCATTCAAACATTTCAAACTTCTTTGAGAAGTTCTTGTCAATGCAGTTTTGGAGATATTTAATAAATGAAAGTTTTCATCACTCTACAGGGTTGCCAGCCATACGAAATTGCTCCATGCGAACATCATTCAAACGGCACTAGACCACCTTGCGACGGTTCCAGTAAAACACCGAAATGTGTAAAGAAATGTCAATCAAGCTACTCGGTTTCTTACAAGGATGATTTAAATTTTGGTAATAAATCGATCATCGTTCAATTCTAAATGCTGTATTTCAATACTCTCGATTATATGTAGATATATGTGTTACAAGGACTCTCAAAACATCAAGTACATATCTACTATTCGTGTTTCAGGTGAAAAATCATACTCTATTAGTAACGACGAAGATCAGATTAAACAAGAGATTTATAAAAATGGTCCAGTTGAAGCTGCTTTTAGCGTATATGACGATTTCTTAACATACAAAAGCGGTAAGTTGCGGTAATTTAATACATCTATTTTTATTATTATTTTCATTTTGATCGATTAAAATTCGACTTACTATGTTTCTTATCTTTGCAGGTGTTTATCAACACGTTCAAGGAAATTTCTTGGGAGGTCATGCTGTCAGAATTTTAGGATGGGGTGTCTGTAAGAAAACAAATACGCCTTATTGGTTGATTGCGAACTCGTGGAATACGGATTGGGGCGATCACGGATATTTCAAAATCAAAAGAGGATCGAACGAATGTGGAATTGAAGATGAAATCAACGCCGGAATACCCAAATCAAAGAAAAAGTTACGTTCATGAAGCAAACGTAGCTCTTCATTTTAGATCTGTGATGATTTATTCTATGTATATTAATTAATTGATATCGGTAGGATCTAAGTATTTTTCATCAACTTTTAATTCGGTAAAATATTAGATATTAACATTACTTTGTTTTCTATTTTTTTTTAATAATATTTTTTGTGAAAAACTCTTAGGAAATGTAAGCAGTTTGTTCTAAAAAATGTCGATGTTTTAATTAATTGATAATAATCAGCGTGTATTTTAATTAACAGAAATTTTAACTCGGTAAAATAATAAATATCCCCTCATTTTTCAAATTGTTTTTGGTTTTTTATTTTTTTATTATTTTTTTAGTTATTCTATCTGATTTCCATACGAAGGAAAATCCCAATCCAATTCTATCTGATTTCCATACGAAGAAAAATCCCAATATGAACGTAGCAATTACGTTTATCAATTCATATTGTCTTTTTTTTTTCTTTCAAGTTGAAAGAATTACTCTTATCAGCATTCGAAATGAAACCAACACTTCAGTATATCTTAACAAATAGGTATAGATACTCAAACGACTTATCAAGTGTTCTGCG
The DNA here is from genome assembly GCA_900050545.1 of Trionymus perrisii. Lineage (NCBI taxonomy): Eukaryota > Metazoa > Arthropoda > Insecta > Hemiptera > Pseudococcidae > Trionymus > Trionymus perrisii. The sequence goes on along the minus strand of FIZV01017048.1, from coordinate 3,454 downwards.
AAGAATTCAATCATCACAGTAAGTACTGTCGTATCCAAGAACGTCAACTTACAAAATAAGTTAATTATTTTGCAATTTAAAATAATGAAAAGAACAACCAACATATTATGTGTAGATATTCGTTAAATAAATAGATAGGTACCTACTTACTATGTCAGTGAAGAAAAATTTCGCGTTATTTTTCGTCCTAGCGATTCAAAACTGTTTACATTCATCTGCCTTTGTACACAATGGTGCAATACATGTTCAGAGCGCTGTGGAGCATTATAATAATGATATAGGCGCCACTTGGAAGGTAAAAAATATTTTATTAGCATTTTGAAAATTTGTTGAATTGTAAAAATTAGACTCGTGTATTTCAAGGCTCATCACAATGATATGCACGGTGTAACGATATCTCACATCAAAACAAAATTAGGTGTGCTTCCCGAATCAAAGGAATACACCTACGACGAGCATCACGATCTAGAAAACGATAGCAATTTGCCAGAGCATTATGATAGCAGGGAAGCATATCCAGAATGCACCAGTATATCGTCCATAGTAGACCAGTCCAATTGCGAATCATGTTGGGTAAGCATAAGATCTTTTGCGCATCGCATCACTACTGCAACATTTCTGAAATTCTGAAATCAATACCTATTTAACAATTTAGGCTATATCAATAGCTGCTGCATTGAGTGACAGATTTTGCATTCAAAGTAATGGCATGGTAAATATTACGTTATCCAGTGCGAATTTATTATCGTGCAATAAAGCTAATGACGGATGCGGAGGAGGTGTAATGGTTGAAGCGTGGAATTACGTCAAAGAAAACGGATTGGTTACTGGTGGAGCTTATGGATCACTCGAAGTAGGTATTTATTATTAATTCTGGGCAGGTAGACAGTTAGATACATAGACCTAACTACCTACCTAGTACCTTACCTACCTACACCTTACATATCTTGGATGCTGATCGACCATATACGAGAGGCAATTCATCTTGAGTTGGTCCCCCCTAAAATAAAATTTTAGATTCACTACCTCAAAGAAAAAGGAGTTAGGGGCTTTCAAAGTACGATTACTTTTGAAAAAAAAAACACTGAAAAAACAAAAAAGTTCTAAATTACGTTGGGATACCTATCTTCGAAATTGAAAGGACTAGGTACAGTGTATCAAACTTTGAAAATATACGTACCTAATACCAATTTTTCAAGTTTTATTTTAAAACTTAGGCAAAGACTCACAAGAGTATACAAAATTTAACGTATATTTTTTTAGTAAGCCTGGCTTAGCAAGTAGACCATACTTACCTACAGTCTACTTTTCACATGCACGTTGGCGTAGACAACAATAGTTTAGGTACATGTAGACTATGTAAACTACGTAAACTACACGGAAACTAGCTAATTTACATGTAGTGTTCCAGGAAAAGTTCGAAGATCATAAATATCTCGGAAATACACCCCCACTAAGTATTACGTTTTTAATTAAAAAGAAACTAATAATGATAGTAACTCGTAACTATATGAATCAAAAAAATTATGATACACTCCCAAAGTTCACATAGTCGACATAGGTAGTCTACCTGAAGGCTGAAGTCTACATACTTTACACAAAGTTTACATAGATTACCTACGCATAAAACGTAGACTAATGTAAACAAAGATAATCTACGCGTAGAGAACCAACCCAAAGTTTAAGCATGCGTATTTTACACTGACGTGAGTAAACTTTTCAGGGTTGTCAACCTTACCTAATACGACCGAAAGGATCAGTAGGTCATCGGTACAATATTCCACAATCAACTACACCAAAATGCCATCACAATAAGTGTTGGAATAGGAACTATTCCAAACAAGAAGGAGAAACATACAAAAGTTCGTAATCATCTGGTGATTTTTTTCAAAAAATTATGGTATCTATTTCCAATTTTTGGTTATGTGCAGCTTCAAAAACCATTCGATTACCTGAATATGAGCTAAAAATTATGAAGGAAATTTACTCAAATGGACCTGTTACCGCTGGAATGCAAATATTTCTGCCTTTTATTTTTTATAAATCAGGTTGGTACGTTGGTCTTGGTACCTATCTATCTGCCTAAACAGTGGGTAGTTTTGATTTGAGTACCAATACTATACCCCTTGTATAATCTGCATATCCAAAGTAATTCAACAACAAATTGAAATTTTTCCCATCTTTCTTACAATTACATCAAAAATTAAAAAGCTTCCTCTTATACGTTAGATTAAGAAAATTCGTATCGCTTGATTTCAGGTGTATTTCAGGCGAATGAAAACGAAGAATTAATAGGTTTACACGCCGTTCGACTGATTGGCTGGGGGGTTGAAAATGGCGTTAAATATTGGATTGCAGCGAATTCGTGGGGAGAAAACTGGGGAGAAGATGGTTTTTTTAAAATCAAACGTGGCACGAATCATTGCCAAATTGAATCAATGGTGCATGCGGGACAACCGATAATTCAAATAAATGATAACTAATTAAATGTATTAAATTGAAAGCGATAAGACGACATGTTTCTTTGTACCTACTCATATGTACTACTTCATTCAAATTTTAAATTGCGAGAAAGATAACAGAACCCAAGATAGGACAAGTGTCTAAATATATTTTTCGTAACACATTTGTTGTTGATTACTCTAATAATATTGTGCATTTTTCTTTCTAGTAATGTTCTTTTGACATCAACTAGAGCATTAGTTAATATTTTTAATGAATAAAATCATTGCTTAGGTATCAGTAAATTTTCGGCAGACTTCAATTTATATACCTACAGTTACATATTTTCCTTTTACTCTTTTTACGAAAAAATTTGATTTTGACATATTGAGTACCTACTACAAAACTTGTTTGAATACAGAGAGTAGATATCTAATTAAATTTACCTATGTGCACATAGGTAGGTATTAGGGTAATCAAGATAACAAATACCTACAATAAGTATATCTACACCTAGTGTCTAAAAATAGATACACCTCTCGAAAGTTCGATGCTAATTAAAGAAAATTCAATAAAATTCAATGTGGAAAAAATAATAAGGCCAGCCTAGTTACATGAGAGAACCTGGGATAGGACCAGTGATGGGCGGTTCGCGTTCGTATTTTTGAGGTTTTGGAACGGAACGCGAACGGAACGATTTTTCTGCTGACGAACGCAAAAATATTGAACGCCGTTTAGTAATGTTCATCCTCAATCCTGGATGTTTATAATTTTATTTGTAATTTTTAATTTAACTAGAATCCATAAGTGGGAGGGAGTTTGAGCTGAGCAGAGATGCTGAGAGTAAGCGTGAAAAAAATACTAAAATATAAAAACGATATCATTTAACTTTCAAGGTACTATTTTTACTATTTTTAACGTTCATTAAGGGGGGGGGGGGGGGGGTTGAAAAAAAATTTGTTGAAAAAAATTTTTTAAAATTTTTTTTTTTTATTTCAAAAAAATTACCATT